>JAOTQR010094433.1:0-31131 GCA_025774065.1 Solanum ossicruentum | reverse complement strand
CCCCCCACCCCGCAATGAGCGGGAGCCTTTTGAGGCACTGGGGTATGTTGTTGTTGTTGTTGTTGAACCTCTCTAAGCGGGTGATAGGCCTTGGATTGCACTAAGAATGGTCACTCTCTTCATAGGTGCTATGGCCTATGAAAGTACGATTTACTTTAAGCATCTTTCATGCATGCCATATTGCTATATGCTACTCAATATCTATACTTATGCATTTTGATTATGTCAATCATCACTAGTTGCATTGCATCCTACAAATTTAGTACATTCAAACATACTAACCCGTACTTTATGTCTACATGATGTCACCATGCAGGAACCAAAGCATCGCTTGATGTCACCATGAGTCCTCCATTTTGAGGACGTTTCTTATCATCTCTTGCTATGTGTTAAGACTATCCTTTTATTATGTATTAACTATGAGGGTAAGCCCGATTGGTTTGTCTTGGTCACCACTCTTATTTTTATGTAGTAGAGGTGTTCTTGGATATGTTATGTATTTATGTTATGAGCCTTGACTCTATTGACTCTTGTTGTTTATAATATGGAAGTTTTCCATTAGTCCCTTTACCCTTGCTTCTAATGCTTTATTGATGTTTTATTGCTTCCACAACCAAGGAAGTGTAATGATATGTTAAGAGCCTTGCTTGGGGTCCCTTCGGGTTTTTCATGCACCGTGTCACGTCTAGGCCCTAGGCTTGGGTTGTGACACAACATTATAGATACTTTTCATAAATGAAATGCATACCTATAATCCCTTAATCATCATAAAGTCACTTCACTTATAAACCATGAACTAGACCATCAATAACTTGAGAATCATTATCATGACATTTTATAAAATACTTGGTGGGTATGTAATGCTAGTTTAAAATCATGCAATTCAAGAGTGAAATAATATGAGGAATGTCAATGTAAATCAGCCCACCAACATGTAGTAAAGCCCTCATTTAAGATACCTTGAAATCCATCATCAAATCTCATAAAAGATTATAGTTTCATAGCTCAAAACATACATAGTCACAATAGACCATCCATCCCATAGTATATGCTTAAAATAGGTAGACATGTGTTTTTAATAAACATTTCATAAACCCCAACATAACTTGTAATAAAATCCATAATAAAAGATATCCATAGAAGATACAACTTGAAAACATGCAATTTTTATAAAAGGGAAGGTTGGGCACCATGGGTGAAAGGACCCAATGGTTGAAACCCACATACCTAAATTTGGGGATTCCTTGATGTAGTCTTGAATGAGATTTGAAGCTTGAATGGAGTTCTTGAGATCTGAAATTGAGCTTTTAACACTTAAATTTTGCTGAGAATTTTGATAAAATAGTTGAGAGGTTTTAGAGAGGGTTTTTGAGTGATATAGAGTTGAAAAATGGATAAGTATATGTGTTTTTATAAGCATAAGATGGAATATGGCCAAGACCCCAATGTATTGGGCCAAAACTAGAAAATCAAGGAAGTGCAAATACTACTCTGCGATGGGTCCACATCGCAGAGATGTCTTGGACCTACACTGTTTTCAAAAAATTTTGTGAAAATCATTTTTCGCTATGGGTCCTCTAAAACTGGATTAAATCCATTTTCTACTCAATTTTTCCCTTAATCAAGAATATGAAGTTGGATTTTTGATTTCATGCACGAACTTTGAGATATATGGAAATTGCAATTATGGGCATTTTCGAGGTAATTTTGGAGGCATTTCAGAAGCACTTGATTTATTGTCGACGATATAGATGGCTTGCGTACTCAGACTTCCGCAAGATCCCACTCTTACGCTATCTTTATTTCTTCCACATTTCCATGGTATAGCTTGACTCTAAAGCCATTTACTTTGAAGGACACATTTCTAATAGCCCCATGATTGAAGACTTGCACTACTCGAAAGGGTCTTATCCATCTGGATTTGAGCTTCATAGGGAGAAACTTTAGTCTTGAATTGAAAAGCAGCACCAAGTCCCCTAGTGCAAATTGGCAATTCTCTATGTAGCTGTCATTCTTTAGCTTCATTCTTTGTTTGTACAAGGTTGAGCTATCATACACCTTCAACCAAAACTCATTGAGTTGACTTAGCCTAGAGTTTCCCATATCATTCCAATACAGGTTCAACTTCTTCAACACCCACATTGCTTTATGCTCAAGTTCCACTGGAAAGTGACATGCTTTCCCAAAGACAAGTTGGTAGGGAGACATGTATATAGGGGTATTGAATGCTGTCCGATATGACCATACTGCATCATCCAGCTTCCACAACCAATCTGTCTGGTTTGCATTCACAGGTTTTGATAGAATCTATTTAATTTTCCTATTAGACATGTCCACCTGCTCGCTCATGTGAGGATGATAAGGCGTTGCTACCCGATGTTTCACTCCATACTTTTCAAGAAGAGCTTTAAAAAGTCTATTGCATAAGTGAGAACGTCTATTACTGATGAATGCTCATGGGGTGCCAAACCTTGAGAATTTGTTCTCTTTCAGAAATGATGTGAAACTTTAACCATCATTGTTGGGTAGAACAACAACCTCAACTCAATTTGATACATAATCCACAAAAACTAGGATATACTCGTTTCCATGTGAGCTAAGAAATGGTCCCATGAAATCTATCCTCCATACATCAAATAACTTAATCACCATAATGGGGTTTAGAGGGAGCTCATATTTGCGGGAAATACTACCCTCTCTTTGGCACTTATCACAATCTTTTGCATGGTCTTGGATGTCTTGGTTGATAGTGAGACAATAATACCCACACTGTAATATCTTGTGTGCTATTCAAGTTCCACTATGACGCCCACCCTCCAATGATGAGTGGCATGCCTTATATATGCTCATCATCTGAACCTCAGGAATGTAGTGATGAATAATCTTATCAGCACATACACAAAACAAGTATGGGTCATCCCAAAAGAACAACCACACATCAGACATAAACTTCTGACTCTAATATGAGTTCAGGTCAAGCGGCACGATATCACTTACTAAATAGTTTGCATAGTCTACAAACAAAGGTATCAAGTCATGAGATGCAACCAACACTCTCTCATCTAGAAAAGAGTCCTCAATCTCTTATCTGTCATCAAACTTTATCATTGCCCTATCTTCCAGTCTTGATTGGTGATCGGCTAACTTATTCTCTGTTCTTTTTCCATCGATGACATTGAAGTTGAACTCTTGTAAGAGGATAACCCATTTCATCAACCTTAGCCATCAAGTATCTATGTGTTGAGTGGTCTATATGTACCACCACCTAGCCCCCAAAAGATATGCCTGAACTTTTCGATTGTAAAGACCAAGGTGAGTAACTCTTGCTCAGTAATGGTGTAATTCTTCTAGGATGCATTTAAGGCCTTGCTGTAATAGTATATGGGATGTAATATCTTCTGTAGGCCCTGTCCCAATACTACACCTATAGAAATGCACTTGCATCACACATGATTTTGAATGGTTTGGACTAGTCTAGAGCTACTATGAATGGTGTTGAGATCAACCTCTTCTTAAACTATTCAAAGGCTTTGAAGCATGCATCATCGAACATGAACTTAGCATCTTTCTCCAACAATTTGCATAAAGGTTGTGAAATTTTGGAGAAGTCTTTTGTGAACCTCCGATAGAATCCTACATACCCCAGGAAACTCCTCATCCCCTTAACTGATATGGGTGCTGGAAGCTTGTCAATCACCTCTACCTTATCTCTATTGATCTCGATCCCTTTTCTAGATATTTGGCTCCAAGCAATGCCCTCCTTCACCATATAATGACAATTTTCCCAATTCAGCACCACCAGATGACTCTCCTCGCGTCTTTGTAAAATAGCATGTAGGTGCTTTAAGTAGTCCTCAAATACGTCTCCAAGCATACTATTGTCATCCATGAAGACTTCAATAGTTTCTTCCACCATCTCTGAGCATATGGACATCATGCATCTCTGGAATGTTACTAGGGCGTTACACAAGTCGAATAACATCGTTTTGAATGCAAAGGTGCCATAGGGGCATGTAAATATCTTCTCTTGATCCAATAGAGTAGTTTTGATCTGATTATACCTTGAATACCCATCAAAGAAGTAATATCAACCCTTTCCAGCTAGTTGGTCTAATATCTAATCCATAAAGGCATAGGGAAGTGGTCTTTTTTCGTCGAAGCATCAAGTTTTTTGTAATCCATGAGTGGCATCGAGATCAACTCATTGTTGGAATTCGATACCACTATAATACCTCCTTTCTTTAGAATACACTACACTAGAGACACCTATTTCCTATCGGTAATTGGGTAGATTACACCTGCGTCCAACCATTTGATAATCTCTTTGCATATAACTTCTTGAATATATGGGTTGAGGTGACTTTGATGCTCAATGCATGGTTTGTAGTCCTTGACCAGCTTGATTTTATATGTACATAGCCCAGGAGGGATAGTAATGATATCTGCAATCGTCCATTCGATGGCCTTCTTGAACTATTTAAGCACTATCACAAGGGTGCGCACCTGCTCTTCATTCAAATCCACAACAACTATAACTAGCAAAGTGTTATTGGCCCCCAAAAATGCATACCTCAAATATGCTAGAAGGACCTTCAATTCTAACACCGATGGGTTTTCTATGGAGGGCTTTGTGGGTGGTGATTCCTGATTCTACAAGTCTAGCTCTAGTTTTGTTTGGCACTTAGGACCATAAGACACCCCTAGAGCATTCACTGTCTCCTCATAGTCTGGGATACCATCACTGTCGAAGTTTATCAGCACTGTCTCCAAAGTATCAACACCCAATCTCACCTCAAGTGGTACCTCTGATTCAGTATTATCAACAACCTCAATCACAGAAATTGCTCTCAAATCATTGTCTTCCTTTTTTTGCTGACAAATATTGAACACAACCTCATCTTTCCCAAATCCAAACTTGAGATGGCCCCTCTCCATATCCACTAAGGTGCATCCAGAGGCTAAAACCGGCCTCTCCAAGATGATAGGGACTTCAAAATCAACTTCATAATTAAGGATCACAAAGTCTGCAGCGAATATGAACTTTTCAACTTTGACTAGCACATAATACAGTATCTCCACAGGCTTCTTCACCGTGTGATCAACCATCAACAACCACATGCTCATTGGAGTAGGGGTTCCTAATCTAAGCTTTTTGTAGCCCGCAATTGGCATTAGATTAATGCTGGCACCTACAACACATAGTGCCCTTGTGAACTCCACATCTCTAATGGTGCAGGTTACGGTGAAAGCACCTGGATCTTCTCGCTTATGTACCAAGAACCTCATAGCAATAACACTACAATGTTGAAGCTCTTGGGAGAGCTCTTAACTCACAATGCAATTTTTTGTGACCAAGTCCTTCATGTACTTAGAAAACCCTGGCATCTTCTCCAATGTCTCAATAGGAGGGATGTTGATGGAGAGCTATTTCAGCATGAACATAAAGTTCTTGAATTTGCCTTCCTCCTCCCTCTTTTTGATTCTTTGAGGGAAGGGAGGAGGAGGCCTCGGAATGGGCTTCAACTTCTATGGTGTATCAGTAGCTTCACTCACCCCATCCTTGCCATGATCATCTCCTACATCTCCATACATGGCCACAACTATCTCCTCTCGAACGTCTTCCTCATCAACTGGCATGGGAGGATCAATAGTGCTCTTGCCACCCTGGGTAGTGACTGCCATAACTGTCCTTTATTTTTAGGATTTTGAATGTGTTGCTAAGCAGTGTATCCTTCTAATGGTGATTAAGTTGAGTCAAAACTTGACTAAATTGTTGCTCCAGTTGTTTGATAGCCACAGAGTGAGACTCTATTTTTTTATTTGTACTCGAAATCTCTAATTTCAAGCCCCGCAGAGTCTCATCCTATGTCTCAGCTTTCTTCAACAGGTGATCAAATATTTCCTCAATTCTATAACTACTTGCACCTGCATCACTATTATGCGATGGCACAAAAGGACCATTTCTGTAGCCTTCTCTGCAACCCAATCTGCATCTCTCTCTAGATCCCTATTCCTGTCTTTGTAACATCTGCGATTGTCCCTGTAAGTTCTATCTTGATTAAAGTTAGACCTTGGTTTCCTTGAACTTAGCACCAATAGTCCTTACTGGATCCTTGGGCATTTGCCCAAAACCCCCCTCTAATTAGCAACAAAAGACGTATCCTTATTATAGTATAACTCATCATACATGGGTGCACGTGGAGGTTGATGAACCACTGAATTCACTCACTCTTGGTTCTGCTTCATCATCACCTCCATACCTGTGTGAATCTGAGCAAGTTGTTGCATGATTTCCTCATTGATCATTGCTTGCTCTGATCCAATACTGGCAATGCATAAACTCTTGGTAGATGCTCTGTCTCTTTGCACCTATGCATGATTAATCTTGACCACTCTTTCCACTCGCTCTACAATTCTTGCTAATGGTTGATCCAAGAACATTCCCCCCAAGATATTGTCAGCACAGGCTTGACTATTCTTAACAAGGGTAAAATAAAAGATATCAACCAAGGCATCATCAATTACCTTGTGGCCAGGGACGCTCTTCAGACATTTGGTGAACCACTTTGCAGTAGTGCTTATTGAATCACCAGTAAGTTGCTTGAAGTTGTTGATATGGTTCTTCAACTTGACCTTCTTCAATCTAGGGAAGCACCTCTCCAAAAGGCTTTTGGCAAGTCTACCCAACTGGTAATCGAATTTTGTGGGAGCTTAGATAGCCAAAATGTTGCATTG
The DNA here is from genome assembly GCA_025774065.1 of Solanum ossicruentum. NCBI lineage: Eukaryota > Viridiplantae > Streptophyta > Magnoliopsida > Solanales > Solanaceae > Solanum > Solanum ossicruentum. Next base: position 24,396 of record JAOTQR010094433.1, on the reverse strand, counting down.
CTCATAAGAGACAATAGGAAGACACAGAGTCTCACAGTATCCATAGACAGATTCTGTGTTCTTATCAGACTCCTACAGATGAATGTCACATTGTGTAGGTGGCTTTAAGGATCCTCCGATAGTAAGCTCGCAAATAGCCCATGGTTCTGCAATATCTGATGTAACCTACTCGAGACTATGAACTTATTATCTGCCAATAGTGGTGACAACACAATAGCTCTAGTTACCTCTATATCCATAGGATTCAGCCCATATTGATTCTACTGGTAGAATTGACATTGAAATCTTGAGGTTGTAGAGCAATATCTTTCTGAAGAGATGGGTTCTCATTCTCAACATCCTCATTATTATTCCTGTTCAGAGATGCATTGGCGGCATTAGTGGCTTTATCTTGAGCCATTCTTCTCAACTTCTGTGGATTTCTGGGTCAAACAGTGTTAAGGGATTTCCTTGACTCTGAGTGTTGGGCATACACTATACGTACACCCTAAAAAATAATAAAAATGACAAACAAAAGTAAAATAAGGGAACAAAGGATTAACACCCGAATTACTTATGAATTCACGAAGTCTAGTCGTATTCCCCTGCAACGATGCCAAAATCATGATGTCATCCAAGTTACAACACATTTTTAGAGGATAAAGCTGTCGCTATCAAGAACTAGAACCTAACAAAGGTTAGGGTACCCACAGGGAATATGTAGACTCAAGAGAATTCACTGATTGTAATTCGAAGAGTTAACCAACTTACTTCCCCAAAGGGGAGGATTTACAATAATCAATTCGAAATATAACTATACTATCACAAGAGAGAAGTCAATATACAGAGAAACTAGGGTATTATGTTCGCTATGATTCGCTAACTTAGTATTACCAAATAACCTAATTCTTTTCTAGTGTATAACATGCAGGACAGTAAGTTATGTTCACCAAGCTCTTTGGTCGAAGGTGAGAGGTGAATTTCACTATGTGACTTGGTCCATCTCCATGGTGTACATTAATGATAATTACCTATTTGCCCCAATACAACCTCCCCTTGGTCTAGTTTGGCTGATTAGACGAGAACACATCTATCGAATCCTGTCAATTAATCTCTTTCCCAATTCATTACTACCTTGGTCAAGTTAGTAACACTAGGCGAGTTCTAATGTTGGCCACCACTAGGAAACATGTAAAGTGAACAAAATTAGTTGATACATGCATATACACCGTCCAAGAATTATGAATTATCCGATTTTACTTTGTTAGTTCTTCATGGTTCTCACAATCCTAGTTATTGATTTAGCTACTCATGCTTTGTATAGATGCAAGAATTATGGATTGATAAAACATAATTGAACACTTACACAATAGAATGAAGAACAAGAAAATCCAACTTCAATATGAATCATAAGCTTAAAGATAAAATTCAAGCACAAGTGTTCTCAAAGACTCTCCAATATGATCTCAGAATTTTCCCACTCTAATTATTGAGTTCTCTAAGCACTAGGAGAAAACTGATGAAAAATAACCTAGAAAACCTATTTATAATAAGTAAAATACAAGTCCTAAACAAAATAGGAGAACTAGTCAGCACACCATATGAAAATGGTTTAGGGGCCGTATTGCAGTCAATGACATACGAAAGGGGTTTATGGACTTCAACTCTGCGACACCTTACTATGACTCATAAAGTGGTTTTTGACTTGTTAGGGGATTTCATCTAATAAACCTTCAGAAAGTCCTAATCTCTGATCCTTAGCGCACAAACCATTTTCTACAACTCTTAAAACCTTTTACAGCTTGTCTACATTTTCATAGAATTAACTTCACAAGATAGCCCCTCTCTGGAATTGTGCACAAAACAACCCTATGGCCCGTACAATATCTACAAACTGTAGAGGGGCTCGTATAGCAGCAAAAATCAGCAACTTCTGCACTTTTTTCAAAAATGAAGGCTAACCTGTAATCCTGCAAATGTAAACACAAAAACACATAAAATCAACTAACATCGTATTGAGAACACACAAAATTCCAAGTTTTAAGCATCAAAAGTGTTAGATTTTGGCAGCACATCAACACTCTCAACTTAGAATTGTTGTTTGTCCTCATGCGAAGGACTTAAACTATATAGATAATACAAAAACACACATGCCTCAATCTAATGGTATACATCACATAAATCTCAAAGTTAGACAACCACACAAAATTTTCAAAACAAGATCAGATAGGTATCTGTCAAACCAATACAAACTAGTGCATGTAACAACACAACTACGACAAGCGAGGTAGTATCAACAATCCATAATTATTGAACAAGTCTAACGCTAACAATACAATGCAAGTGCCCTCGTAAAAAGAAGTCCCATATCTGACACTCAATGAAGTTTTTATGTATACCCTTGGGACTATGAAAAATCACTCACTCTTCAAAACGATATTCATGAATCATGCCTAATACTATAGGCTTGCCTCTATACTCATGATTAAGACCTTCAACTAACTGGATTAGGGTCACTTTAGGACTTTCTAGCTTGTAATGTAGGCTCAAGGGGCTTTCGTATGGTATTTTAGGAGCATAGTGAATAAGGGCCTCCTTGAAACTGCATTTGTTTCTACGCTCTTTCTCTATCAACTCTTTTATTTTCATCTTACTCTCCCTTTTTTCTTATTTGAAGCTTTTTCTGGGTGCTTTCTTTTCATTGTTCAGTTTTTTGCCTTGTTTTTACACTTCATTTTGTTTTTTAGCTCACAACTAAGGCATAAATAATTTTTCTTGCACCCAGTACATGATTTTTCCTTTTTTCCTATATATCATTAATTCACCCCCTTATTTTTGTGTTTCATCCATACACCAACCACCCTTTAACTTAGGCTTTTGGACTTTGTTGAGGTGCAAAATATCCATCCTTAAAACCAGCACCACTTTTGTTAGCCACCCTCAACTTATGCTTCTTGCCTCAGTCAAGGTGCACAATGTTCAATGAAGGACCAGGCTAATTTCAAGATTTTACAACTAACAGGTACATGTTAGGCTCAAACATTAGGAGCAAGGGATATATCATACTTTTTGTTGGCCATTTTAGGGTAAGTAGACTATTAAGTACAATGAACTAAGATCCTTTCCTAATCCAATTAATCTAGAATCTAACTTAGAGTAACATGCAAGTTCTGAATTAGAGCAAAACACTTGAATCTAGCAAATTAAGCTCACACTCACATGGTACTGCATACAATATCAACAAATGACTGTCAGATCATGCATTGTATCTCAATTTATCGTCACTTATAAGAACAATCATTTTCACAGACCTAAACATGCATAGTTTCTATCTAACTAATGATCAAAATTTTTGGCGGGTATCATTTTTTCAAAAAAAAAACATAAAAAATTGTTATATGCCACAAGTATTGGTACTATATACTATAAATAGTATCTAAACATCCTAAACATGTTGGTTCAACAGAATAGAAATATCCACGGGGAAAGAGAACATAGGCAAGAAAACCTTGAGATTAAAAATTGGGGTAGTTACGGAACCAAGCTACTTAGACTTCACTGAGGCCCATAACCCCTACACCCCATTAAAAAAGATGTGCATTGTCCCCAATGTAAAAACTCAAAGAAAACTAAAAAATATAGGGGTCAAAGGGCGCCTAATCGTCTGTGTTTGGGTGAGTCTTGCCACCCTCCTCCTGTGGGGTAGTCTCCTCAGCAATAGTGCTCTGTCCGTAGGGGCCAGCATACCTCACCTGATCTACCTCTCGAACTCATCGTATCTCCACCTATCGTGTGGATGTCCTCAAGGCAAGTTCAATCACCTCTTGCTTAGTCATCCCGGTCTGAAATCCTACAACATTGCGATCATCATCCGGGTGAGGTGTCTTCTTATGGGAAAACTGAACATCTCCACAAGAGCAAAAAGATCTACCACTGGCAAGTAGTGCAATTAGTGCTGCCAACACTACTGTCATGTCGGCCCGAAGTGGTTAAATCTCCATCTGTAGGGTCGTCAAGTCTGATGGTCAGTTCATGCGCAGTCTCTATTGTACCCTCTACTCGAAGGCGTCAATAAGGGTATCCACGATAGAGATATTGTCATGAATAGTAGCGACCGCAAATGCCTACGTTCGACTCTTCGAGCCTGAAATGGCCTGGCAGACCCATGGCCTGATCTAATAAATGAGCTGAGTCAGCTGTGACTCAGCATGAGATAACTTCTGCGGTAGGGCTGGTATATATTTGGCGGACACATACTTATACCCGTGTTAGTATACTGTGCTATTATGGGCTATGGTGTAGGGACAAAAGTAGCGAGCCCCCTCTCTTTATCTGCCTTGGGCTGTGGGAGCCTCTCTTAAATAGTGGGAGCCATGACGGTGGTAGTCTGTGAACCCTCAAACGGTGGCGCTAGGGAGAAAATCTCAAGAATAAGTGGAGGCTATGCTCACCAAAGTGCCATTCGGGTCTCTTCAGCCTTGATCAGGCAGGGATCCAATGTACGCTAGGCCTCAATTAGCCAGTCTAGTTGGTGCAAAGTCTCCACCCTTGAATCTAGACTAACCCTGTATATCAAGCATGGTAATGGGATGGAGGTGGACCTCTTCAGTGTGGCCTCTAGAATTTGCTCGATGATGAGGCAGACCCAATTATAATAGCGAGCTAAGATGTTGGCAACAAAAACCACATGCTTTAATGTCAACGTATTATCAACAAGTATAGGCCAAATGCATGAACTAACAACCACCCACCATAATTGGGGAAACTGAATGAAGTCTTGACGATAGGCTTCGAGTGAGTGGTGACCCATGCAGGTTCTCAACCCTGCTCAGCAATAAACCTTGCCATCCATCTCATCAATGTGGCTGGTCTCTTTAAATCTCTCATAACCAAAGGGTCCTTCATCTTCCCCACCAAGTAGTCAAACTCTGTGGTGGATCTTGGGGCAGGGAACTCTAGTCCATAAAGTATCCAATAGATGGTGGTCTCCGATATATCCATCTGCTGGCCCCTCACTCTCATCTCGGTCAGTCTTGGCTGAGCGAGGGGCTTCTTTCCCTTGGGAAGAATGTTGTATACTTAGGCTATATATGAGGCATAAAACTCCCCCACCATGGTTGGGGAGTATCATTCTAGCAAGTGAGGGAGCCACTGAAGCCCGTGGTGAATCATCATGCCCTGGAGACGGAGGATACAGTCAAGTCTATTAGAGATGAATCGGAGCTCCTCATGTATGGAGTAGGCTGGTTTTCCCTACTCTTTATGTTGCTGGCCCTCTGTGTAGATGCCACTCGTACTAACGACACACCACCGACTAGTAAGGGCGTCAGGGTAAGATGGTGATGATTGGTGTGCGATAGAGGACTCTGTATGTGATCTATCCTTAGAGCCTCCCTTAGAGCTGGACTCCTCTCTTGATGGAGCCATCTATGGTAGACCGCTCACTGCTATCTCCCTCCTTACACTAGGGAGTACAAACAATGAGAGCTTGATTCTACCCAGTTCTGGCAGCGACACTTGTCTGTGGTCGATACATATCTAGGTCCAAGCCAACACACAAATCCTCTAGTGAGCCACTTAGTGTAATGGCCTGCAAATCATCCGAAGGCTCATCTCTGAGCTTCCTCTGTAGGGCCTTGATCTTATCACCTTTGGCTTTTGGGGCCATAGTTATTGGAACAAGAATATATATGCACCGTGGTTAGGCCCACAAATAAAAAATTGGAATGCAAAAATAATCTTAGTTAAATTGCACAAGGGTTCTATCAAAGCACCTTTATGGGCCGTAGTTAGTACTATGGGCCGTCAAAATCTTTCATAAAGCAATGGTTCAAACAATTTTTATCACTGGAAAAGTCTATGAGACTAGGTATGACTTGTAAAATGTTTTACAAGTTGTAGGCTTGATCACAGAGTTTTCCAATGAATACATCAATTCTAGGAAAGGATCTAGGAGACCTATCTATGAGTCGTAAAGTGATCTACGACCCAAAGAAGGTCTCGTCTGATGGATACTCTAAAACTTCAAGTTTTTGGAATCTTACACGATGGACAATTATGACTCATGGAATAATCCACAGCCTGTAAAAGCCACTTGTGGACAAGAAAACTCAGTTCCTTGAGTTTCTAAGCCCATCACACAGAACACAAATAACTTTTTTTCGACAAACATTTTACCAGATTCGAAGAGAAAACACACACACCCTCATGATTTCCATGCCACAACCAATATGCCCAAAATGTTATACAACACATATACCCATTGAAAGAGATTAAGCATTTTAACCCTACAATTCCGACCACCTATGCTAAATTTCAATAATATTACACATCTATGTCATCACCACCAATTCATACACAAAATTAATTAACCACATATGGTTGGTGAATCAATAGGCACAAAAAACTGTTCAAAACATGTAATCAAGGCAGCAATACCCAATTTTAGATTTAGAAAATTATTCGAACATGGGCAACCTAATTTTTAATGACACAAATTAATATCAAACCTAGATTTCATGTCTAAACACCACTCCTAACAGAATTCCCAATTCAATCATCCAAAACAAGGCAAATTAGAAGTTTTAATTTAACCAAAAAACTTATCAAGATTTGTGATCAAGTTGAAGAAGATGAAGGACATGAAGGGGCACTAAACCCTATGTTATCAAAAAGTCATCAAAAAATGGGGCCTTTGTTTCCACCGGTGGCGGATTAATTGGTGGGTGGGGGTGGCCCTAGCCGGGTATCATTGTAATTTATGATAAAAATGGGGTAAAATTAATTTGACCATAATATTTTTACCTTGACCGGGTCAATTGAAAAGTTAATGGGCCTAGACTCTAGAAACCCTGATTATAGGCCGTAGAGTGATTTACGACTCGTAAACCATGGTTTTGTAGAACATCCAAACCCTAGGTTTTAGGACTGGGTTACATTGACCAGCCTACGAGTCGTGAAGTGAATTACGGCTCGTAGAGCTTATCGTAGAGACCTCAACACTTAGAAAAATTTCAGGAGACTTACCTTGGGTCCATGAGCTCCATTTGTGACCCGTAGTTTGATCTAAGGATCATAAAGTTGGCTCGTGGACTGGGGTGCATAATTTTTCTTCTCAATAGAAATCTCTACGAGATAGTGTATGAGTCATAAAATGATTTAAAGCCCATAGACCTAATTGTAGAGACACTTCTGATGCTCTTCTCAGCCAAAAATGGCTAATTTAGACTTGTACCTGCATATTCTTCATAGAACACACTATTACCATATATGCAACAAGCCTAATCTCCAAAATTACAATCAAAATGCAAGTAAAAAAAACTACCTATGAATCCAAAAATTGAAAATAAACCTATAACTATACTTTTACATAAATACCTTGGGTAGCCTCCCAATTCGTGCTTCGTTTATTGTTGCAACACGACTTGGACTAATTGGTACTCAAACTTCACCAATTGCTAAGACTTCACTCTTCAAATCATCTTGACGCTTTATAGATTAATAGATATTAAAGATGACTTCTTCATCATTCAATCTGAACCTGAGTTGATCAGCTTCCATATCCACTAGTTCTCGCCCAGTGGCTACGAACGTTCTTCATAAGATGATTGGAACATCGAAGTTAACTTCGCAATCTAGGATCACAAAACCTGGAAGGAATATGAACTTTTCAATTTTGGCAAGCGCATTGTATAGTACCCCACAGGCTTATTCATCATGCAATCCACAATCAACAACCGCATGCTCATTGGAGTAGAGGCGCCTGATCCAAAATTGTTGTAGACTACGAGGGGCATTAGATTAATGTTGGCACCTAAATCACTTAGTGCCCTTGTGAACTCCATATCTCGAATGGTGCAGATTATGGTGAAAGCACATGGATCTTCTTGCCTCTGAACCAAGGATTTCATAGCAATAGCTTTCATGACCCAAGCCTAGGGCCTTGAGGTGACATGGCGAATGGGGAACCCGAAGGGACCCCAACCAAGCCTCTTAGCATATCAATCACACATCTTTGGTTGCGGGAGCAAAGTAAACAACAACAAATGATATAAATAAAAAGGGAAGCGGTACTAAGGGAATTCTTTGATAATCACAAAAGCATAAAAGAGTCAAGTCATAACATGAATACATCATAGTATCCAACAACACCTCTAACTTGGAATGGAGCGAGGCCCATGACACTCCCCAAGCTCACTCTTATAATAATAAGTATTCAACATAAGAAGGAGTCTCAACTTAAAATGAACTAAGTAGATATTGTCCTCGGAATTGAGGACTCATTAAAGCTTTCTCCGAGAATCAAACTAGGCATGTGGAGGAGGATGATCAAAAGGTGCTACGGTTCCTACATGGTGATATCATGTAGGCATTAAGTATGCATTTGTACATTTGAATGTACTAAGTATGCGAGATGCAATGTAACAAAGACATAAGCTAATATATTCAAAATGCATAATCATAAGCAATGGATATATAATCTCAACATGGCATGCGTGATCAATGCTTGTAATAAACATGCTTGTAAAACATTCAACTTGCATGTGTGGAAAGAGACCTTAACTGGCATAGACCAAGTAAGCTACCACTTGGAATCCAAGGCATATCTCCCCCTTTAGTAAGGTAATCTATACATGTCACCCCCTTGACAAGGTAATCGAGACATGTCACCCCCTCGAAAAGATGTGGTCTACTTGAAAAGCTAAACCATACATGATAATGTTAATAATTCGAGGCATATAACCCACTCGACAAAGTGATCGAGGCAAGTCACCCCCCGACAAGGTGATCGAGGCATGTTACCCCCTGACAAGGTGTGGTGTGACTAGATGGATCCACTAGATACCATAAGAGGGATACTATATAATCCTATGTGGCACATAGTTTAGAGACTAAGAATTTCTACAAGGACCCCTTGAGTCGAGCCCCCATCTTAAGCCTTAAAGGGTGCTAAGGCTAATCCCACGGAATACTTGAAATTGTCATAACTTGAATAACTGTTAGGTAACATGATAACACGACATGAGTAGCTCATACACATGCTTGACCTCTATAAGTGATCCTTACTTGAACATGTGAGTAGATAATAATCATACATGATGCCTCGCTTTAATATGAGTGGCTCACAAGAGCTGAAAAAACAAAATCTTGAAATATGGCTTAACTTGATACTTGCAACATCAGAGATACGTTCTTGAAATCAATACATGCTTGAAAGCCCTTAATCATCATCAAGTCATTTGACTTGAAAATCATATAATAGATCACTAATAACTTGAGAATTTTTGTCATGTCATTTTATCAAACACATGGTGGGTTCATGATAATTGTGCAAAATCATGCAATTCAAGAGTGAAATAATATGAGTAAACTCAATGAAAATCAAACCACCAACACATAGTAAAACCCTCATATAGGGTACCTTGAAATTCATCATAAAGTCTCATAATAGTTCATAGTTTCACAACTCAAAACATGCATAGTCTCGATAGAAAAAAGCAATTCATGGAACAAGCTTGAAATAGACATTCATGTACAATCAATCAACACTTGCCAAAACCTCAACATGATTTATGCTCATATTTCATATAAAAGATACCCATAGGTAGTACAACTTGAAAACATGCAATTTTCATAAAAAACAAAAGATTGGGCTCCATAGGTGGGACCCATGGATGATGTCATGCCCAAAGTCCCATTAAGGCGGACTGGCACCCGTTGCCGATAAGGCTTGGGAGAACCAACCTATATCCATGCACTTTCTATATATATTATAAGGAATTTCTTCAGTCAACATGCCTTTAAGAAAGTAAGTAGTAATAACAAGCCAAAAGGAAATGCATATGGCTAGGCTTTTGGGGACACATTGTCTAATGTATGAGACATGACCACACTTTAATTTACATAGTCTACAAAGCATCTAGATAGAGAAAAGTATCAAATAAGGATTGGGATAGGGCCCACCTCGAATAAATATACAATACAAAATATAAGCTCTAGACACACAAAGCTTCGAAGAAACCTGGAGCTTGCTAACTGTAGCTGGATATCCTGTAATACTATTGGGGAGCGCTACTAGCACTTGTATCTACAACATGAAATGCAGGTCCCCCGTAAGGGATGTTAGTACGAGATAGTGTACTGAATATGTAAGGCAAGAAATACTCTTTATGAAGTAACAACTCAAATGAAACTATGCACTAGTGTAGGATAAGAGACCACCTTTAGTTATACTATGGGATCATGTACTTTATGTTCTTTTTATTACTTTACCTTTACTGCATAATCTGTGCACAACATGTAATACAAATGACTAGCTAATTAGTGGTAAATTAATATAGGGATCGACCCTGGCAAGGCTCTTCCTTTGACCCCTTGGGCTACCCCCATGATAGGATCGACCATGGCTAGGTGATTCTTTCACCATCAGGTTGCCACCCATCAATAAGCAATATACTTTATCTTTCAATTACTTTTGAGATGATTCTTTTGGTGGTCATAATATTAGAGCTGTAGGGCTGTAGATACAACATGTGACATGTAAATAATCATACAAGGCAATACAACAATGAAAAGAGCACATTACGTAACTAATGAAATGCGTATGAGATGAAACAACTCGTGAACCTTATTAAGCAACAAAAACCTATGTAATTTGGTATCCAAGTATGTATGCAGATTTGAAGGTGACTATGTATGGGAGCATATGAACATGTGAAAGAGTGGAGACATTGTTAATAGTTGTGTTGGAGTTGGTAAGTGCCTTTATGTTCCAAGGAAGAATCTAGATTTCATGCCAAGTAATGCGAAATCGAGTAGCCTTACATACCTCGATATATGAACTCGTTATTACCTCGGAGTAACCTCCTTTTCCCTCAAATATTTATCTACAATACATAGACAATAACACTGGTGTTAGTAGCTAAGAAACACTTCTTGGTAGTCCAATCTAATGTAAAAATAAACTTTGGGCACCATCTCGTAAGCATCGACCCAATGACATTATTTCATCCCTTCCACCCCTAAGCATATGTGTCTATTACCCATTCCATATACATGGTGTATACAACATAGTTTAGGTTCATAACATGTTGGAAACATTCGACAATTCATAGAACTCACCAATTTCACACGACATGCAATCAGCACAACCTTATGCCATTTCCCTATATCTCGACGTCTACAATTCAAAACTATTCGGACTTTAACCAAACTGTCCTAAACATATCTATACATAAAAACATCCTTAAAAAAGTCGCATAATCTCACCAAAGCATTCATTAAGGATGTGAGGCAATAGGCTACCATCCATCGGCCCTCAAGTCCCAATCAAAATCACACATAGGATAGCACAATAAAACTCGTTGTTAAGTGAAACAAAATAAGGGCAGAAACCTTAATATCTACAACTTCAAACATGTCAGGAACATCAATTTCTCTTTATAACAAAACCTACAAATCATTGCAAAGTCACTAATAAAAAGGCAAGTTTGCAGCAACTTTCTAAGCACATACTGTCCTAGTTCACAAGCATAACTAGCATATACTTCTTGTTTATCATGGGATAAGTATAAAAAATACATAGAAATTTCCACTTACCTTCACGTTCAAGATTCAGGTTTCCTTCAAGAACCCTAGGGGGTTTTATTGGCTGCCTTGTGAAGTGAAGCAAAGAGAAAAAAGAGTTTAGGAAAGCTGAAAATTGTTCCAAAGTGAAATGACTTAATGGACTGTTTTTAATCCCTTTTAAAGGGACCATTTTGGCTAAAGTTCTCTTAAGATTTTGACCATATATCAACACATATTAATAAGCTAGTGATGCAGTAGCATGGGCCTCTCATTTGGGCTTAAATTGGTCTCAAAGTTGACGGGCCTTGGCTGCCTATTTTCCTAATTCCCGTTCACTTAGTTTAGACTTAAATTATTAGCTTCAACATGAGTAGAGTGGAAGAAATATGGGTATCTCTTTTTCATATTGAGTAGAATTCAATCTTGCTTTTGCTGGATTATAAACCATGACCAATAGTACAGCCCATGGAATTACTTACTGACTATGGTTGGACTTGCAGAGTCCTTCCATACTTAGCTAAATTTTCAGCTTATTTTTTTACCTCAATCCACATAATCGTATATGGGTTGTATACTATTCTACAGGCCGTCTGATAACTTGTAAGTCACCTTGCTGAATAATTAAAATTTCCTTTATTTATGGGTCCCACTCAAGAACATATCTATGAGCCGTAAGATATTCCACTTGCAATCACTTGGTTCATAGGTTGCCCACATATGGAAAATTGTCATCTTGCTGAAGCTCTATGTTTAAAAACCGATTCGACGAGCCGTAGAACTACTCACGGGCCTTATGTGGTCCTGTAATCTGGTTCTCAAATATTTTTTAGGACAACTTTTCTAAACGCAGGTATCTTAAACTCAGGGTCATTACAATATCTTCCCCTTTGGAATATTCATCCCCGAATATATTAAAAAGCAAGATTTAAAGAGTAAACTAGCTGTTAATTACCAAATATGTATTCAAAAGTGCAAGTCGAGCACTATTTCTCATAAATTTTAGATTTCATTCTTTAAAAAATGTCTTAATACAGTTCATAAACATCAATATAAATGCATACATCTTGAGAAGCTAAAATGCATGGAAATTAAGGATTTGGAAGAATATCTTGGTTTGATAGGCTTGAGTAGAGTGGAATAGATGTGGATAGGCCTTCATCATATCCGCTTGCACTTCCCATGTAACACCCTCGACTTGTTAGTTTCTCTAAAGTACCTTAATAAATGTGACCTCCTTTTTCTTTAGCTTCTTCACTTGCCCATCTAAGATTTCAATCGATACCTCTTCATAACTCAAATCTTCTTCATTGTTCACATCATGCAAAGGAACTATGGAACTTGGGTAACCCATAAATTTCACCGGATGAATCAAGTTCAACTTATTGGGTAGATACAACTCATATGCTACTTTCCCCACTCTTCTCACCTTCTTGTAAGGCTCCACATATCTGGTACTTAGTTTCCCTTTCTTACCGAACTGGAGAACACCTTTCACTAGAGACACCTTCAAATTGACCCGATTACCAACTTGGAACTCAAGTTTCCTTCTTCTTACATCAGAGTAGGACTTTTGTCAACTTTGGACAATTTGCAATTTCTCCCTTATGAATTTAATTTTCTCCATAGCATTCATCAACATGCTTGGTCCTATTAATGCCACCTCACCGACTTCGAAACACCCTATGGGCGATCTATATCATCTACCATAGAATGCTTTGAATGGTGTCATCCATATACTTGCATGAAAGCTATTGTTGTTGGAAAACTTGATGATTAGAAAATATTCATCCCAACTTCCCTTGAATTCCAACATGTAAACTCTCAACATATACTTCAATGTTTGGATAGTCCTCTCAGCTTGCTCATCAATTTGGGGATGAAAAGTCATGCTCATCTTTACCCTAGTGCCGAGTCCCCTTTGTAAGGACTTCCAAAAATGAGAAGTGAATTGAACTCCATGACCTGATATGATGGAGAATAGAATTACACGCAACCTCACAAACTCTTAGATATACAAGTGGGCATAGTCCTCAACACTGAATGTAGTTTTTACCAGCATGAAATGAGCCGACTTCGTAATGTGGTCAACTATCACCCATATGGAGTGATAGCATTTTTTTGTCTTTGGCAACCCAACTACTAAGTCTATATTGAACTCTTCCCACTTCTAAGTAGGAATATCAATGTCTTAAGGTAGGCCGCCTAAGGTATTCATCTTTTACCTACTGTAGTTGGCACATTTTGGACAAAAATTGAGCAATGTCCTTTTTCATCCCATTCCACCAATAAATCCCCCTCAAGTGTCTATACATTTTGGTAGTGCCGAGATGAATGGAATATAAAGATCTATGGGCTTTTTGCATGATTAACTTCTTCAACTCGCCATCATTGAGTACACACAACCTCTTTTGATATCGGTGCACTATCTCCCCCTTGTGAGAAGACCTCTACCTGTCTATCTATTAATAAGGTTTTCAACTCAATCAGGGTGGGATAAAGACCTTTCTTGTTCTTAACCTCATAAACTAAAAAACATGCTAACCCATGAAGAACCATTGCTCCACTACTTACAGACTCACTCAATTACTTCTAGTCTCACCAACCTATGAACATCTTTAACTAACTCCCTTTTTGCATTATCTTCTATGTGGGACACATTACCCATGGCGATCCTATTAAGGGCATCAATTACCACATTGTCTTTTCAGGGGTGGTACTTCAAACTCATATCATAATCCTTAAGTAGCTACAACCACTTCTGTCACCTCAAGTGGAGATCATTTTTGGTGAACACGTGTTGGAGACTCTTGTGGTCAGTGAAAATATCCATATGAACTCCATATACTAATGTTGCCAAATCTGTAAGGAAAATACTACCACTATGAGCTCAAGGTCAAGAGTCAAGTAATGTTTCTCATACACATTTAACTGCCATGAACCATAAGCAATCACTTTACCATTTTGCATTAACACACAACCCAACCCAATCCTTGATGTATCACAATACATAACGAACCTATCATTTCCTTTTGGCAATGCCAATATAGGGGCTGAATTCAATCAATCCTTTAAGGTCTAAAACCTCCTGTAGCACTCATTCATCCACACAAACTTTGCCTTTTTCTGAGTTAGCTTGGTAAGTAGGGACAAAATTGTGGAGAAGTCTTGCACAAACCATCTGTAGTAACCGGCTAGACCCAAGAAACTCCCTATGTCAGTAGGAGTCAATGGCCTTTGCCAATTCCTAACCACCTCTATTTTTTTAGGATCAATTTTGATACCCTCTTTAGATAGCACATGCCCAAGGAAGGAAACCTCATCTAGCCAAAAGTCTCACTTGTCAAACCTTGCATAGAGCTTGTATTCCCTCAAGGTCTGTAATACTACCCTTAAGTGCTCCATGTGCTCTTACTTACCTCCAGAATTGGTAAGATATCATTAATAAACACCACAACAAATATATTTTGGATGTTGACCTTTTTGAGTTGTTGGTAGTCAATGCATATACGAACCGATCCATCCTTCTTTCTTAGAAATAGCACTGGGCACCCCTTGGAGACTGCTTATGTCTGATGAAACCCTTCTCTAACAAATCCTTCAGTTTCTTTTTCAACGTCGTCAATTCTGTGGGAGCCATTTTATAAGGAAGGATTCAGATAAGCTGAGTATCAAGCAAACAATCTATACCATAATCTATCTCACATATGGGAGACTCATCCGGAATGGCATCCGGGGACTCACTTAACTGACTCAAGAGAATGAACCTTGAAACAGACATCTTTTACCCTCACCAAGTGGTATATAAACCCCTTGAAAATCATCTTGCGGTCTTTAACAAAAGAAATGAGTCTACCCTTACATGAAGAGTTGTGACTATCGTATTCATGAACTAGCTTATTAGGGAATTGGAATTTTAACCATATGGGTTCTAGAATCAATAAAGACATAGAAAGCATGCAACCAATCATCCCTAAAATTACATCAATGTAGACTATGGAGAGCTCAACTAAATCATATGGGATCACTTTATGTAGAATAGAAATGGGACAACCCTAAAAGACTTTTTGAGTTATGATAGACTCAGCCATGGGATTACTCACCTCATAAGGCTCATGGATGACTTCAGGACATGCATGAAACCTATATGTAGATAATGGAATCACAAAGGACAAAATTGTTCCCAGATCTAAAAGTGCATATGCAGCAGAATCAAAAACTCATAACATACTGTGACCATATCTGGGGCTTCTTCAATCTCTTGACGACTTTGAAGGGAATGAAATTAGTTGTGTGATGACCCAAGCCTAGGGCCTAGATATGACACGGTGAATGGGAACTCAAAGGGACCCAAACAAGCCTCTTAGCATATCAATCACACATCCTTGGTCGTGGAAGCAAATCAATAACACTAAGAGATGTAGAACAAGGGAAGTGGGACTAAGGGTAGTGTTTGATAATCATGAAATCATATAAAAGTCAAGCTCATCGCATAAGTACATCAGAATATCCAACGACACCTCTAATTTCGAATGGGGTGGGGGCTAAGACACTTTCCGAGCTCACCCTTATAATAACAAGTGTTCAACATAATGAAGTCTCAAAATAGCTAGAGTAATATAGATAGTGTCCTTCGACTTGAGGACTATCGAATACTTATCTATGTAGTACCAAACTAGCCATGTGGAGGATGATAAAAAGGAGCTCCGATCTCTACATGGTAATATCATGTAGCCATAGAGCATGCATTAGTACGTTTAAAATGTATGATGTGCTGTCAAAATACAACATATTTGGTGACTGAAACAAGGGATTGTGTGAGTTCTTAAAGCGACTTTTTAGTGTTTTGATGTGTTTTTGTGTTAATCTTGCAGAAAAGTTAGGTTGACATGATTTTGAAGAAAAGTTACAGATTTTGCTGAAGCATAGGCCATAGGAGCCCACCTACGAGTCATAGCTGATGCTACGAGTCGTAGGTTGCGTCGTAGCAAGAGTCAGAGACCAAAAATTTAGAAATCAGCCAAGTGAAAATCATCCTTATGAGCCCAGCTTAAGAGTCATAATACACACTATGACTCATATATGTGGTCTTATAGCAAGAATCAGAGAGCCAAAATATTGGACTAAAAACTAAAGACCAAGACTATGAAACAAACATGTGAGTCATAGTCCAAGCAACAAATCATACCTATGGGTCATACCAGTTTAGACCAAGATGCCAAGAACCTGATACGAGACCTCGACTATGACTCGTAGGTCATCGTACGAGTCATAACTGCGAGAATTATCAGCTGCTAGCTGTCTTTTCTGTGTAGATTCTAGGGTTATTTTATAAATACTATATATAGTTTAAGTTTGGTTTTATTAGAGAGGGGGACTAGTAGACATTTCACAATTACATTTCGAATCTTTTCTTAGGTTCTTAGGGTAGTTTATTGTTCTCTCTTGGAAAAACCATTTTGGGGATTGCAAATCTTTCCTTATACTCGTTGTGGATCAATCAAGCTTGTGGGTTTGCAACTTGTGGTGCCTATCTCCTTCGTTGTTATTGGTGAAACTCTCAATTGTGTTTATTATATGCATTCTTGTGTGTTTTTCTTTAGCTATGAGTAGCTAAGCACACATAACTTTGTGTTGTAGAAACCATGGGTAGTTGGCTTGAAATAACCCAGTTTTCTTGCATTTCTATGATTGGGGTTTTGCATGTATTATCTATTTCCTTTTATTTTTATTGTAGTTTGGTGGTGGCCAATTCCAAAACCTACCCACTATCACGATCCCGACTAAGGTAGTGACGAATAGGTAAAGGGAAATAGATGACAAAATTCGATTGATGTGTTCTCATCTAATCAACCAAACTTGATCAAGAAGAGATTGACTAGTACTATTAGTAATGGTTAGTTAGCACGCCATGGTGGCCGACCAAGCACCATGGTGAAATTCGACCTTCACCTTCCCAAGAGGGATGGAAGAACCTAAGTTACCATCCTGCATACAACTCACAAATTATAGTTATGTATCTATGGTAATCAAGTTGACGAACCATGTAGTGGGACCCCTCTATACATCAGCCTCAATCTGTGGGGACCCCTCGATTGTGGGAGTAGAAGTGCTAGAAGATGATGGAGGGTCAGATGGTGGTGCTATAATGGACATCTCTAGCATCTAGACTGGAGGGTGTGGTGCTCGTTGGAGGGCCACCGGATTCTCATCAAGATTTATCAAGCTAACATCTAATATACTCTGAAACTCGATCAAGCTGTCCAATTGGTGAAGAATTCCACCCCCGAACTATATAGAGATTATATATCAAGCATGGGAAGGGGATGGAGATGAACCTCTTCAAGGCCGCCTCATGAATCTGCTCCGTAATCAGGCAAGTACATTCTATATCATAACTATCTCAGATACTGGCAACCAGTATAGTGTTGCCTAGTGCCAAGGTATTATCTGAATGTATGGGCCAAATCCGTTATCTAACAGCAGCCAACCAAAATTTGCCAATAAAGCTGAGGGACGCCTTCACTATGGGCGCCAATGAATTAGATACCCAAGTATGGTCCTAGCCGTGTTTAGTAATATGGTCAGTGACCCATGTAATAAATGCAGCATTACGAGCCAGATCTCTCATCATGACCTTGTCCCGAGTTTGCCCTAGTCTATGGTCGAACTCAGTTGTGGTTCTGAGGCTTGGTACTCTAGACGAAAAAACATATGGAGGATTGAGGCCTCTGATATGTCAACCTGTACTCCTCTCACCCTCGTGTGTGTCAACTAGGGGTGAATGAGGGGTCTCTTTACCTGAGGGAGCGATTCTAGGATCGTGGCAGTATCGATGCAATGAACGCTCGAACCATCGGTAGGGGAGTACTTCCCCGACTATGCTACCAGCCATTAATGTCTGTGTCAAGCAATGGTGTCTTCGAGTCCCGGGACACAATCTATCCCAGATGTAATAATTCAGGGCTCCTCGAATATGGATTGGGCTGGTCGATCCCTCTCAACCTGTTGTATGTTATCTCGGTAGACCTGCTGCATGCCCCTATGCCCCACTTGTTAGATAACACATTTGGAGGTTAGGGTGGTGCTTAGGGTGTTGAAGATGACTTTAACTCTGACTCCTTTCTAGGTTTGGACTCTGATCCCTCTTTGGAAGAAGTCATCTATCTCTATAAAACTACTATCCCTATCACCTCCCTCATCAAACTGGGGAAGGAAGACCATGATGGCCTAAGTCTAGTTCTGCTCTGACTATCTAGCAACAATTCATGTTTATGGTTGCTCGGTGCCCATATTAGGTTGGATACCGAGGTCCTCGAAGATCTGCTTGCCACAGAACTGCCTTAGGCGTCCAAGGGTTCATCTCTCAACTGCAGCTGCATGGCCTTTATCTCACTCTTCCTTGGTTTTGGACCCAAGGTACCTGAAATGCATACATTTAACATCTTGAATAGCCCCACAAGTACACGAGTGAAAAAATAGAAATTATTAGAAATGGTGACAGAAGAACCTATGAAGGCTCATTTATAGGTTGCAAGGAAAACTAGAGGCCACAAAAGGACTTCGTAGGTGACAGGGTACTGTCAACACAATTATGGGAATGGCACCTCGAGACTAGATATGGCTCGTAGAAAAGTTTATGAGCAATAGACTGAGTCGTAGATGTGTTTCCAGAATAAAACATTTTCATGAGTCACCATATGAAACTTGTCTACTAGCCATAGACTAAACTATGACTCATATAAGGTTCAGTCTGATGGAATCTTTGAAACCCAGGCTACTGGATCTACTCACAAGGGGAAACTATGACTTGTGGATTATTCCATAGGCCGTAGAAGACCCTCATCGTGTGAAAATCTAGTAGCTTAGGTTTTCTAAGCCTATCAAACATGTCCTAAAATGAAATCATTAATTGACCACAATAATTATATTCAACATTAGCAATAGATTTATACACTTAAATAATCCCAAAAAATTTCCCAATAACCCACATGCGACATTTGTACACTACCCCATAAAATGTCGTATTATACAGTCACACCATATTATAACAATTGCTTGATAGTTAAATTTTATGCCGCCATGCACACACGTGCAATCTTATGTCATTTTCTGAGCAATGACTTCCATATGCTTCTAACGACATGTGACTACATGATTTCAAGCAACAATCATTCACACACGACATGGAAAAACACAGATTTCGGCCATACATAATTCAAAGCAAAGATAACTACGCAATTGTCACATCCCAAGCCTAGGGCCTAGATGTGACCGGTGAATGGGGAACCTGAAGGGACCCCAAACAAGCCTTATAGCATATCATTGAGCATCCTTGTTGAGGAAGCAGTATAAAACATCATAAGAACCATGAACATGGGGAAATGGGACTAAGGGAGAAAGAGAGAGTGTAATACTTAAACAACATAGATGAGTCAAAGCTCATACATAAATACTTAACATGTCCAATAAACACCTCTAATTACATAGATAGAGAGGGGGCCAAGACAAGGTAACCAGGCTCACCCTCATAGTCAAATAGAACATAAGATAGTGTCTCAATACATTGGTAATAGAGAAACATAAACCAAAGTCCATGAAATGGAGGACTCACCAACAAGCTTGGAATAGCACCGCCTAGCCACGTGAAGGAGGATGATCAACTTGGGCAGCGATTCCTACATGGTGATATCATGTAGGCAAGAGTATGTGTTAGTACATTTGAATGTACTAAGTATGTGGGTTGCAATGCAAGAAGAGACAAGATTAATAATAATATGCATAGCGATAGGCAATACGAATAATAGATCAATATGTCATGTATGGTCAATGCATAAGTAAAACATGCTTAGGTAAATCATGCTTATATAGAATAACATATATGAAGATGAGACCAAGCTAGATTTCCAAGGTATGAGCCCCTTGGTAGGTTGGTGATATTGCCACCCCATCACCTAGGTGGAGATGAGTTTTAACCCTCATTTTAGGTTAGGGACGATGCCACCCTATCACCCTAGTGGAGATGAGTTTTAACCCTCATTCTAGGTTACTGACGATGCCACCCTATCACCATGGTGGAGATGAGTTCTAACCCTCAGTCTAGGTTACCCGGGCTCTTGGCCCCCTGTATCAGGCATAGTCTACGCAACACTTTATATAGGATTTATCATAAGCTCTATACAATACCTCATATAGGAATAATCATGTACATTATCTTATTTCATCCTCATAAAATCATTCATATCACATCTCATGCTTTGAACCTTCAATTCCTTAAGAAAACATAACCAAGCATTTTATCAAACACCTTGGGGGTGTGTAGTGGGGGTAAAAGAGCATGCAATTGGGAGATGAAATCATGCAGGAAAATCACTGGTAAAACCTTTAATCCACACCTTACAACATCCCCAAGACATTCATATCAAAATCCCTCATCAGATCCAACATTAGTTCTAAGATTTGAAGCTCAAAACATGCTAAAATAACCATACTTGCATGAACTAAAATAACTTTGCAGTAAATTTCACAATATACAAGACTAACATGAAAACATGCAATGTTATTTAAAAGAGGGTTTAGGCACCATGGGTGAAAAGACCCAATTGTTCAACACCACATACCTTAGCTTATGTGAAGTTCTTGAAGAAGACTTTAATGTAGATTTTAAGCTTAAGTGAGATCCTTGAAGAAATCCTTGAGATTCTTCTTGAGTTTGGGACTTGAATTTAGGGTTAGAAATGAGTCTAAGTTTTGGGGAAATATTGGAGAATGTTTTGGGTGATATGAGGGTGAAATAAGGCTAAGTATCACTGAAAATATATTTGGGATAACTTAGGTCCAACACTTAGAAAAAACTGGGCAAACTAGGAAAAGACAATGCAGGAAAATACACCTCTTCGCGTCGAGGAGAACTCGCAGACCCTCATTGGTAATTGCACCAAATGAAATTTCTTAATTAGATTCCTTTACTTTAAATTCGAGGTTAGACCCGTGTCACCCTTATTTGGACCCCCTGAACAAGAATATGAAGTTAGATTTTTTAAATTGCAAATGGATTTTTAGATATATGGAAAATAAGATTTCAGGCATTTTCGAGGCACATTTTTGGGGTCGTTCAATCAATGTTAAGCACATAATATATCACATACAAGGGCAAAACATATTGTAAGCATATGAACTTTAGAGTAATGTACCGAGCAACAACCCTAACCTAATGATACTATTTTTGGTAATATAAGAAAATTAGAGTAAAAAACTTATTGAATTAGTATCACAAAGCTGAGAAATTTAAGTAGGAGACTGTAATGGGTGGAACCTTAGGTGACCAAAATGACGTGGCAAAGTTGTCGGAAAAAATGAAGGGTGGCTCATGTCGCCCAAGGTACACCTCCTTTTAGAGGATAAAGTGGTGATTGTCAAGATATAAAACCTAACAGAGGTTAGGGTAAAACCCAAGGGAATACATAAACTCCAAGGAAATTCATCAATAGGCAATTCAAGTAATTAATCAATTCAATTACCCGGGGAGGGAGGGTTTGTAATGTTCAACAAGAAAATAAACTAAAGTAACTATCATAAGAGACAATCAATAATGGAGAGAACCTAGGTTATTAGGTTCCCCATTATTCTCCAACTTAGTATCCTTGGATAAACCAATTCAAATCAAGTGTATAGAATGCAGGATGGTAATTGAAGTTCACCAAACCCTTTGGTCCAGGTGAGTGCAATACTAACCATTACCTATAGTCCCAGTCAAGCTCCCTCTGGTCTAGTTCGATTGATTAGTCAAGAACACATTATTGAATACTGTTAATCAATATCTCTTTTTATATATTGACCGGGTAGGGTGAAAGTTGGGCCCAGGCCTTATGAAACACTAACTGTGGGATGTAGAAATTTCTAAGGTTGGTAGAACCTGGTCTTGTAGTGTGCCAAATCCCTAATATGGGAAATTAGCTTCATGGACCCATTTGTGGCAAGAGCTATACATAGACATACAACTCCTAGATTAGGTCATACAAGCCCCCAAAACTTAGAAATTTTTATGAATCTTACCTGGGGTTCACGAGCCCCATTCCTAGCTTATCGTTTTATTTATGTTTCGTATAGTTGTTGGCAATAATATTTCTCACTTGAAGTGTTCTACGAGGTAGTGTGCGGGTTGTGGATTGAACCACGACCCATGGAACTGGTCATAGAAACAATTCTTGTTACTTATTTACCCCAAGTTGGTTGACTTGGTCTTCTACCTACACATCATTTATACAACATACTGTTACTCTATATGCCACTAGTCCAGAGTCTAAAAATTACATACAAAATGCAAAATTTAGACTACCAACAAGTCCAAAAAGCTAAAAGTAGAATGAAACTAATTCTATTACATCAAATATCATACGTTCCCTCCCAAGTAGCGCCTGATTTAATTTCACAACATTACTTGGCAACTTTGTTAATCCGAATTCACCAATTACCTAATCTTCCATCTTCAAGTCTTCGAGTCTATTCACCGACTGACAGATCTTGAAGATGACTTCTTCATCATTAGATCAAAACTTAACTTGGCCTGATTGCATATCCACTAGTGCTCGTCCAATGGCTAGGAAGGGTCTTCCTAAGATGATTGGGACTTCAAAGTTGACTTCAAAATCAAGGATCACAAACTCTGCAAGGAATATGAATTTCTCAACTTTGACAAGGACTTCATATAATATGTCCCCACAGGCTTCTTCACCATTCGGTCATCCATCAACAATTGCATGCTTGTAGGAGAAGGGGTTCTCAAGCCTAGATTCTTAAACACCACAATGGGGCATTACATTGATGCTAGTGTCAAGATCACATAATGGCCCTGCAAACTTAAGCTCTCCAATTGTGCATGGTATGTTGAATGCTCTAGGATCTTCTCGCTTTTGCACTAAGGACCTTGTTACTATCGCACTACAATGCTGAAGCTCTTGGCAGAGCGCCTGGCTCATAATCCATTTCTTTGTGACCAAGTCCTTCATAAAATTTTCATGCCCAGGCATCTTCTCCAATTCCTCAATGAGAGGAATATTGATATGGAGTTGCTTTAGCATCGAGATGAAGTGTTGGAATCTACCTTCCTCCTTCTTTTTGAGTATTAGAGGGAAAGAAAGGGGAGGTCTAGGAATGGGTTTCAACTTCTATGGCATCATTGCTGCATCACTCATCCCCACCCCATAACTTTTGACCACCAAAAATAACACCTCCTCTACTTTTCGGCAAGATTTTCCAGCGACCTAGGATTTCTAGTGTGTCATCACCTCCTTCATCTTATACAATCCAATCACGCGATTTGGTAAGTTTTTGGTCCATCCAATACCATTAATTTGCCAATTATTATATTGTTAAATTGAAAATTTTATCGAGTGTGGTTATGTTAGACACAAACCCATGTGTGAAAATTGATGTGTTTTATAATTAAATTAAGGTTGCCCATGTTTGAATATGTGCCTAGGGCCAGAAATGGGTGTAATTGCCTTATTGGGTGCTTTGAATAGTATGATTAACTCCCTTGTAATCGCTCACCATTGAATTAAATTGATTATATGTTTGATATGGTGTGTCTGGTGGTATGTGTTGGTTCTTATATTGTAAATCCATTCAAAATAGGGTTTGAAGGTTTGGGGAAGCATGTTTAAATTCTTTTCGATAGGGTATATGTGTTAATCATCATGTTCGGAGTTTGTTGATGTGTTAAGAATCATGTGGGTGTGTATGTACTGCTTCAATACTTGTAGAATAGGTTGAAAGAAGTCATATGGGGTAGGGTTCTCTATTCTATATTTTCTTTGACAGGTGTGGAACCTTCCCCCGTGGCTAAATCTT
>JAOTQR010094419.1:0-74438 GCA_025774065.1 Solanum ossicruentum | reverse complement strand
TCTATGGTAGTGGTAAGGTCTGCGTACATTCTACCCTCCCCAAACCCCACTTGTGGGATTTTACTGGGTATGTTGTTTTTGTTGTTGTTGTTGTATTCCATGGGATTTGACTTACCACCGATTGAGGCTTAAGATGGGGGCTCGACTCAAGTGTTCCTTACATAAAGTCATTAGTCTAAACTATGTGCCACCATAGGATTATGATTAATACCCTTTTTGTACTAGTGGATCCATCTAGCTCATGTTATCATGTTTGGTTTACCTTGGCAAGTAGATCACATGAAACGCCCCAAAAATGTGCTTTGAAAATGCACATAATTATAATTTTCGTATATCTCAAAATCCATGCGTGATATCAAAAATCTAACTTCATATTCTCGATTAGGTGGAAACATTGGGTGGGAAATGGGTATAACCCAGATTTTTTAGGACCCATAGCGAAAAATAATTTTGCTAAATTTTTTCATAAAATAGTGGTTGTACAAGTTTGGTCTGTGACGCGGACCCATCGTCGACCAGTGTTGGTTTTTTCTTGTTTTTTGTTTTGGCTCAAAGACATTGGGGTCATGGCCCCATGCCCATTTACTCTTGAAATCTCCCATGCTTAGCTATTTTTCAACTCTATATCACTCAAAAATGCTCAAAAACCTCTCCAACAATTTATCAAAATTCCCATTCAAATCAAAGGATTTCAATCTCACATTAGATTATCTCAAGAACTCAGCCCAAGCTTTAAGCTTCCTTCAAAGTTTATACCATGGAATCCCCAAAATTTAGGTGTGTGAGTTTCATCCATTAGGTCCCTTCATCCATGGAGGTCAATCTTCTTTTTCATGAAAATTGCATGATTTCAAGTTGTATTACCTATGAATAGATTCTATTATGAATTATGAGCATAAATCATGTTGGGGTTTTATAAAATATTGATTTATTATGCATGCCTATCTATTTCAAGTTTATATCATGATTGAATTATATTATTGAAACTATGCACGTTTTGAGCTAAGAAACTATGATCTATTATGAGTTTTTATAATAGATTTCAAGGTAACCTATATGAGGATTTTATTACATGTTGGTGGGTTGATTTGCATTAAGTTTACTCATCATATTTTAGTCTTGAATTGCATGATTTTGAACAAGTATTATGAACCCACCATGTATTTGATAAAATGTCAAGTCAAGTATTCTCAAGTTATGATTATGTATTTCATGATTTACAAGTCAAGTGACTTTACGATGATTAAGGGATTTCAAGTATGTATTGAATCTATGAAATTATCTATGATTTTACAAGTTACAAGTTGTGCCCTATTGTAACGACCCCAAAAAGTGCCCAAAAATGTGCTTTAGAATGCCCATAATTTTAATTTTAGTATATCACAAAATCCATTCGTTATTTAAAAAATTCAACTTCGAATTCTTGTTTAGGGTGTCCAAATTAAAGGTGTGTATTATTTTTCCGAGGTTATGAAATGGGTGTGCATTATTTTTCCCTGATAACGCTAATGTTACAGTCGGTGCTCTAGGTAGCCTAGCATATGTTGTTGATGGTGGCAAGGAGGAGACTAGTGGGATCCATTGGTTGGCTAGATTGGAGCTTAGGTTAGAGGAAGTTTAGCATGGTAGTATAAAATTCTTGATGGTTCCAAATCTTCGTGGGTTAAGAGGTATTGATTAGGTAAGGCCTTGATTCCGCTTTGTTGGAGTTGGAAGTTTTGATTAAGAGAATGATAGAGTAGAGGTTGTCTCCCAAGGGGGAGAGGGAGGTTATGGTACCGAGTGTGTTAGGTGTATTTAAGGTTGAAATTTTAGTTGAGGATTATGAGTCCGTATAAGAGTGTAGAGGGAGGTTGGTAAGGTTGCATAAGTTTGGGTATTAGCATACTGCTGTAGATGTGGTTTGTTTGGTTCTTCATGTTTCTAGGTTGAGGAGATGTGTTGGTGGCTATAGTGCTATGGAACTCTTTGAGATGTTGGGTGATGTGGAGGATAAGTTGACGTAGAAGAAGGTCCCGATGGCGATGTTGGATGGAGGAATGGAGAAGTTGATTAATGAGGATACAATATTCATTAAGGCTCTCTTGAAAGGATTATCAATTCAAAGGTATCTACAAAGAAGCCAAAGTGGTCCTATGGGAGCAATATTCGTACCCCAGTCACTCTAATAAAGCCTAAGATAATGACTAAGTTCTTCATGTGGTTCGAAGACTTATATTTTATGCCCTACGTCATTCATATGCATTCATGTTTAAATGACAAGTTTATGATGATTTTGCACTTATGATGGAGATTTAGAAGATGGAGTTTTATATGTTATGTTGCATTTTTGTTGGGGCAGATTTGTTGATGATCACTCTTTTCTTGTACGTCTCTTTTACATTCGAGGACGAATGTTCCTAAGGGGGAGATATTGTAACGACCCCAAAAAGTTCCAAAAACAATGCCTCGAAATTCCCAAAATTTTAATTATCATATATCTCAAAATTCATTTGTTATTTCAAAAATTCGACTTCGGATTCTTGTTCAGGGAATCAAATTAGGAGGAGATGGGTCTAGCCCAATTTTAGAATGAACGATTCACAATTTAAAAATTCCGAGCGAAGAATTCCATAATGACATCCACTTTACCCTCGCGAAGCGCACTAGCTTTATTTTTGTGCCAATTTTTAGTTTCGGTCCAAGGCTTTTAAGTCTTGTGCCTAAGTGTTCTCAAATATGTTTTTATCTATACTTAGCCTTTTTTCACCCTAATATCATCCTAAATATTCCCTAATACTCACTTTAACCCTTAGTCTTATATTTTCTCAATATTCAAGTCCCAAACCCTCATCCCAAGATAAGGTTCTCCTTCAAAGCTTCAAGTTTCCATCTCCGATATTCACCAAGTTCATCTCCAAGCTAACGTATGTGGGTTTCTTTCATTATTTCCTTTTACCCATGATATCCAAGATCCTTTTACTCAAATTGCATGATTTAAGGTTAATTTACAAATGGATCGTGCTTATTATGAAATTCACTGCACACTATGTTAAAGCCATGTAAAGTTGTTGACTGTTTTGCTATGTTTTGAGCTATAAATTTTTTATCTATTACAATATTTAAGAAAGGGTTTTGATGTATATGTCTTGAGGGTGTTTAAAGGTTTTGATTGATGGTTTTATAATTGATTTTCTTGCATGATTTCAATCCTATATTTCATGGTTCTATACTAGCATTACACACCCTCAAAGTACTTACTAAAATGTCCGAATGTGGTTTCTTGAGGAATTTAAGGTCCCAAGAAGAGATATGATATGAATGATGTTATGATGATGAAATGATCTTATGAATATGATATACTCTATATGAAGTGTTGTATTACACCATACCCGATCCAGCTGGACAAGAACCAGCTGGACAAGAACCTGGGCTACCATGTTGGGGATTTATACTCATCAACCATGCGAGGAGTTTATAGTTCGTCACTATGTTAGTAAGATGTTATTACAGTCAACCATGTGAGGGGTTTATACTACATAAATAGCAAGGGGTTTATACCTTGAACAACGAGCTTGGTCTCTTCTTTACATATGATATCCTATATGAGCATGATTTACTTAAGCATTGAACATAAATTCCATATTGTTATATTATGTCTATTGCTTAATATTATGCATTTTGATTATGATGACCACTTATTGTTGCATTGCATCCTACATACTTAGTATATTTATACGTACTTATGCATACTCTTACCTACATAATATCACCATGTAGGGATCGAAGCCTAATTTGATCAACCTTCTACTCCATAGGGCTAGTTCGGTACTGCTCAAGCTAGTTAGTGAGTCCTTTCCTACACTTCGGGGACCTAAGTATATTTTTCTCTTATTATGTATTGAACACTCTTCTTTACTTTCTATTTAGACTATGAGGCTAAGCTCGGTTGCTTTGTCTTGGCTACCTATCTATCTATGTATTAGAAGTGTTGTTGGACCTATTGTGTATCTATCATATAATCCTTTGCTCTTGTCCCTTGATTTCAATATTGTGAAAGATTTTCCCTTAGTCCCATTGCCTCTATTTATACTTTTTTATGTCATTTAAATGCTTCCATGACCAATGATGTGTAATGATAAGTTACGAGGCTTTCTTGGGACCCCTTCGGGCTCCCTATTTGCCGTGTCACGTCTAGTCACTATTTTGATTTGAAAAACTTGGTTTCAGAGCATTAGGTAGATAGATCCTCAGAGTCCAACAACTGCATCAATTAGAATCTTATTCATGGTTGTGTTGTTTACCACAACTATGAGAAGGAGGCTATGAGTCGTTCTAGGATATGTTCCACTTCTTCATGATCCATGTCGTGCGATAGAGTTAGATCCCCTAGGGTTTATTGCTAACCCCAACCATTACATTCAAGGATATGTCTCAAGCTACTTTGAATAGTGATACGTTGAGTCCGGAGATTTTCAAAGCTCTATAGAAAGTGGCCGAAGCAGCGGCGAAATGGGCAACTCACCTCAAACAACAAGTGGGTGCTTTCGGGATTTTAAATGGTTAAGGGAGAGAAAGTGAGGCCAAGAGGGCCCGTGTTGAAGGAAAGTTCCAAACTCTCAAGGATAGAGGTGACATTATGTGTCTAACATGAAATAAGGCTCATAGGGGCCCATGTTTCAAGGGCACCAATGCTTCTCTTGAATGGGTAAAGTGGTACATAAGAGGAGGGATTGTCCTTAAAAATGCAATAAGGGTAAATGAGGTGATGGTGGGATGACTGATCACAAGGGTCAAAGGTGTGGAGAGTATAATGAGGGCCCATGCTTGAGGAAGACCATTGCTTGTTATGGGGGTAATGAAGTGGGTCATAAGCTGAAGGATTGTCCGTATATTTGAAGGAAGCACAAAGGTGGTCGTGTTGATGAAGTGACTTGAGGAGGGGATCAGATGCCTGATGCTATTATGGGTAAGTTTGATTTTTCTTAGCTTTGTTGTGCATGTATTGTTAGGCCCAGTGTGCCACTATTTCTTCTCTATTCTTTTGGTTACTAGTGGGGCTTCTCTGTGCCCAAGGTGCTGTGTGGATATTTGGTGTATATCCTTTTGTTGGGTATGTTATATCTAGGAGGTTCGGGTTTGTATTGCATTAGGTTTTTCTTTCTGGTTTGTTAGAGTGGAATGGTCGATTTGAATGTCATTGTTGGAATGGAATGGGTGCATGCATGTAGTGCCTTCATGGACGGTAGGACCCATAGAGCTAGATCCTAAATCCCTAATGAACCCATCTTGAAGTAGGAGGTTGTCAAGTTGTAGCAAAAGAGGTAG
Source organism: Solanum ossicruentum (assembly GCA_025774065.1). Lineage (NCBI taxonomy): Eukaryota > Viridiplantae > Streptophyta > Magnoliopsida > Solanales > Solanaceae > Solanum > Solanum ossicruentum. The sequence goes on along the minus strand of JAOTQR010094419.1, from coordinate 69,131 downwards.
GTCCATTTATTATCTTAGGGTACAATTGGGTCTCTAAGGGTTACATTTGTCATCTTGTAAGAATGGAGGTGTCAACCTAAGTTGTTTTGTTATTGAGTTGTTGTTGGTGGTAGATGAGGCCTTGAATGTCCCTTTTTGATTTTTTGAAATTAGGGTAGTGTCTTTTGGTTTGACTATTGAGCAAATTATGCCTACAAGTCTCATGAATAGGATCTTTTAGCCCCTACTCTAATAGGCTTATAGTGGCTTGATGATGATATGATGATTTATGTCCCCTAATGAGGTAGTGCACGTGAGTCTTTTGAGGGTAGTACAACAAAGTTTAAGGAAGAAGGTTGTATGTTAAATAGGAGGAATGAGGATTTTGGTAGTAAGAGGTTGCCTTCGTAGGTCATGTGATGTCTGGTGATGGTATTAAGTTGGATCCTAGTATGACGAAGGTGATTAGAGATTAGTCTAGATCTTGACTTCCTTGGGTTAGGAGTCTCTTAGGTTTAGTGGGCCATTAGCGGAGATTGTTAGTAAGCCCTCTTCTATTGTTGCTCCTATTTCTTAGTTGACCTTAAGTAAGGCCATGATGTGACCGATATTTTGAGTGGGATGACTTGATAGGTCTAGGATTGCTATTTCTTGTGTTATTCCTGGGTATTAGTAGGACTTATGTGAATGAGGGTTGATCCTTGACCCCTCCAAATCGAGGAGACCCAATACTATTTTCAAGAAATCCTAAATGGATTTTTCTTACTTTAATTTGGAAGTTTGAATATTATAATTCTTAAGATTCTGTTGATGCATGGGTAACATTTATTTGGTGACATTAATGTGATTTAAACCGTTATATAAGGATTTACTTTGGGTCTATGAAGTTATAAGTATACATGTTCCCTTTTTGAATTATTTATTCAAGAGAGATTACACTATGGATTTAAATATGGAATTAATTATGTGTTCATTTCAACTTCATATTATAAATATTGGTTTTTAAATGGAGACTTAATTACCCATGTTATTTCCTCATTGTTCATAACATATGCATTCATATACATGGATTATTTTGAGAAATTATGTTATGGGTAAGCCCAATTTCATTTTATGGTATGATTTTGAGAAAAGGTTGGTTATGACAATATTGTGATTGCATATATGTCTTTGATTTTGGCACTTTAACTATTTTGGGTGCTTGCACCATTTTGGTATATGAATGGGCTATTCCTATGCATACATATTATGACTATGAAATTATAATTTTGGCATTTGAGCCTATGTATGAATTATTTTGAACAGTTTTTAGCTTTTAAACCCTATTGCGCATTGAAATGATTCGGAATGAAAAATGACTATTGCCTTTTTGATAACATGCATAGGTATATCATAAGTATTCTTATGGGACAATGACTTACCAACGATGGATTGAGAGAAGAAGGTCTGTAAGGGTTGCCCCATGTTCTTGTTGCATAGCGCCTTGTCTTATGACCTAGGTCGAACATAGCTTGATGGGTTGGAGGTCTTGTGGTAGTTCGGTCTATTTGCATAGTATGCTTCTAACGAGTGTAGAATCTGTAAGGCTATAATATGATGGTTAAGGATGGTTGATTTATTTGGTCAACTCCGATTGGGTAGTCACTTCCCTAAGGTTGATTTGAGGCTCGAGTTTTGTTCTTATGTGTGGAGGAGGGTAGGTGATATCACTAAGTGCCCTTTTGAAATAGGAATGAACGTTTTGATTATTGGTGGAGTTGTTAGGTGGGGTTGTGCACTGGTTATGTCTATTAGGTTTCATGAATAGGGTATTAACACCCTACCTTGGTATGTTTATGGTGGTCTCTAATGATATGGTATTAATTTGTTTTGCGCTTGTGAATCATTTGGGGGTAGTGTTGTAAGCCTTGGGAAAATGAGAGGTTGTTCGCTAAATATGATGGGTATGCATTGTGGATAGCAAGAAGGTTGTTAGAATTCTTAGGGATTATGAAATGGGTGTGCATTATTTTTCCCCGATAAGGCTAATTGTAGTCGGTGCTCTAGGTAGCCTAGCATGTGTTGTTGATGGTGGCAAGGAGGAGACTAGTGGGGTCCATCAGTTGGCTAGATTGGAGGTTTGATTAAGGGAAGTTGAGCGTGGTAGTATAGTATTCTTGATGGTTCCAAATCTTCTAGGGTTAAAAGCTCTACATTAGGGAAGGCTTTGATTCCGCTTTATTGGAGTTGAAAGTTTTCAGTGAGAGAATAATAGACTGAAGGTTGTCTCCCAAGGGTGAGATAACGATTATGGTACCAAGTGTGTTTGGTGTATTTAAGGTTGGAATTTGAGTTGCAGAGTGTGAGTCCTTATAATAGTGTAGAGGGAGGTTGCTAAGGTTTCATAAGTTTGGGGAATTTCGCTACAGATGTAGATATGGTTTGTTTAGTTCTTCATGTTTCTAGGTTGAGGAGATGTGTTGGTGGCTAGAGTACTGTGGAACACTCTGTGATGTTGGGTGATTTGGAGGATAAGTTGACTTGGAAGAAGGTCCCAGGGGATATGTTGGATGGAGGAATGGAGAAGTTGATTAATGAGGATGCGGTGTTCATTAAGGCCCTCTTGAAAGGATTATCAAGTCAAAGATGTCTCCAAGGAAGCCAAAAAGGTCTTATGGGAGTGATATTCGTACCCAACTCACTCTAATAAAGCCTAAGATAATGACTAAGTTCCTTATGTAGTCCCAAGTCTTATGTTTCAATCTCAACATAAATCATATCCATTGCTGTTTAAATTGGCAAGTTTATGATGATTTTACACTTATGATGGAGATTTTGAAGATAGTGTTTTACATGTTATGTTGCATTCATGTTGGGGCTTATTTGTTGATGATAGCTCTTTCCTTGTACGTCTCTTTTACATTTGGAGATGAATGTTCCCAAGGGCGAGATATTGTAACGACCCCAAAAAGTGCCCAAACACGTGCCTTGGAATGGCCCGAGTTTTAATTTTTGTATTTCTCAAAATCCATTTGTTATTTCAGAAATACGACTTTGAATTCTTGTTCAGGGGGTCCAAATTAGGGGGAAAAGGGTCTAACCCCTATTTTGGAACGAACGATTCACAATTTCAAAATTCCAAGCAATGAATTCCAGAATGAAATCCTCCTTACACTCACGATGCGCACGCGCTTTATTTTGGTGCCAGTTTTTAGTAAAAGTCATGGACCTAAGTGTTTCCAAACATATTATTACCAATTCTTAGCATTATTTCACCCTCATATCATCCTAAACATTTCCCAATACTCACGCAAACCCTTAGTCTTATATTTCTCTCAAGATTCTAGTCCTAAACCCTCATCCCAAGCTAAGGTTATTCTTCAAGGTTCTCCTTCAATGTTCTCCTTCAAAGCTTCAAGTCTCCATCTCCAATCTTCACCAAGTTCATCTCCAAGCTAAGGTACATGGGTTTCTTTCATAGGTTCCTTTCAGCTATGATACCCAAGCCTCCTTTTACTCAAATTGCATGATTTAAGGTTGATATACCAATGGGTTTCTCTTATTATGAAATTCACTGTACACTATATTAAAGCTATGTAAAGTTGTGGCTATTTTGCTAAGTTTTGAGCTTTAAATCTTTGATCTATTGTATGATATGAGAAGGGATTTTGATGCATATGCGAGATGTTGATTGATTGTTTTACAATGAATTTTCTTGCATATTATTCCTATATTTAATGGTTCTATACTAGCATTACACACCCCTCAAAGTGTTTGACAAAATGTCCGGATGTGGTTTCTAGAGGAATTAAAGGTCCTAAATAGGAGATATGATAAGAATGATGTTATGATGATGAAATGAGCTTATGTATATGATACACTCTATATAAAGTGTTGCATTAGGACATACCCGATCCCCGGGGAAAAGAGCCTAGATTACCGTGTTGGGGGTTTATACTCATCAACCATGCAAGGGATTTATACTTCATCATCGTCTTGGTAAGGTGTGGTTACCACCAATCTTGTGAAGGGTTTATACCGCACAACCACCAAGTGGTTTATCCCTTGAACAACTAGCTTGGTCTCTTCTTCACATATGATATCCTATATGAGCATGATTTACTTAAGTATGTTTTACTTCAGCATTAAACATACATGCCATATTGTTATATTATGTCTATTGCTTAATAATATTCATTTTCATTATAATGCATACTAGTTGTTGTACTGAATCATACATACTTAGTACATTCAAACGTACTAATGCATACTCTTGCTTACATGATATCATCATGTAGGGATCGAAGCCCAAGTTGGTATCCTTCTCCTACACATGGCTAGTTCGGTACTACTCAAGCTAGTTGGTGAGTCCTCCACTTCGGGGACCTTAGTATATGTTTCTCTTATTATGTACTGAACACTCTTCTTTACTTTTTGTTTAGAGTATGAGGGTGAGCCCGGTTACTTTATCTTGGCCCTCGCTCTATCTATGTATTAGAGGTGTTGTTGAACATGTTATGTATCTATAATATGAACCTTGACTCTTTTGCCTTGATTTCAATGTTCTGCAATCTTTTCCCTTAGTCCCATTTCCTCTATTACTACTCTCATATGTCATTTGAATGCTTCCGCGACCAATGATGTGTAGTGATAAGTTTAGAGGCTTACTTGGGGACCCTTTGGGTTCCTTATTCGACGTGTCACGCTAGGCCCTATTTTGGGTCGTGACACCTATTTCAAGGATTTTACCTCTTGTGAGACATTCATGTTTAAGCAATTCTTGAATGATTATGATTTGTACTCATGTTTCAAGTTAGGCTAACTAATAGAGGTCAAGCATGTTTCAAGAGCTACTCATGTCACATTTCATGTTTCTTACAAGTTATACAAGCTTTGATTATTTTCAAGTATTCTGTGGGATTGACTTAACACTGATTGAGGCTGAAGATGGGGGCTCGACTCAAGGGTTCCTTACAAAAAGTCTTTTGTCTCTAAACTATGTGCCACCATAGGATTATGATTATTACCCTTGCTATATAAGTGGATCAATCTAGTCATGTTATCATATTTGGTTTGCCTTGGCAAGCAGACCATAACAAGCTAAGGGGTGTCATGCTCGTTCCACCTTACCTAGGGGGTGTTATGCCTTGGATTCCAAGTTGTAGCTACTTGTCTATGTAAGTTGAGGTTGCTTCCCACACTTGTATATGCTATATATATAATCATACTAATGCATACTCTATGCCTACATGATATTACCATGTAGGGACCGGAGCACCACTTGATCATCCTCCTCTTGGCTAGTTGATACTTTGGAGATAAGCTTTGGTGAGTCCTCATTTCCGAGGACACTATCTACCTTATTATTGCTATTTTGAGACTTCCTTATGTTGAACACTTGTTATTAGGAGGGTGAGCCCAGAGAGTGTCTTGGACTCTTAGAGGTGTTATTGGATATTTTGATGTACTTATGCTATGCACTTGACTCATCTATGCTTTCATGGTTAACAAAGACTTCCCTTAGTCCCGCTTGCCTTTTTATTACATCTCTTGTTGTTGTTTACTTTGATTCCATGACCAAGGATGTGTGATTGATATGCTAAGACTTGTTAAGGTCCATTCGGGTTCCCATTGCCGTGTCACATATAAACCCTAGGCTTGGGTCGTGATACCACACCTAGTTGGGGTGTGTCGTGCCCGTCCACCTAACCTAGGAGGTGTCATCCTTGGATTTCAAGTTATATCTACTTGGTGTATGTTGGTTAAGGTCTCTTCCCGCATATGTATTATGTACTATGCAACTTGAATGATTCACAAGCATGTTTTACGTCAAGCATTGATTATACATGCCATATTGAAATAATACATACCCATTGCCTACTGTTATGCATTTTGACTATATTTGGCCTATGTCTTGTTGCATTATATCCCACATACTTAGTTCATTCAAACGTGCTAATTCATACTTTATGCCTATATGATATTACCATGTACGGATCGGAGCTCCATTAGATCATGCTCATCCACGTGTGGTCGTCAAATCTGAGGGTAATATCTCCTCATTTAATGCTATCTTGAGACTCTTTCTTTATGTTGAATACTTCTTAATATAAGGGCGAGCTCAGAAAGTGTCTTGGCCCCCGTTCCATTCTACATGTAGAGGTGTTATGGATAGTATGTGTTTATGCTTTCAAGCTTGACTCTTCTTATGTTACTATGTTTATGAAGAACTTCCCTTTATCCTGTTTCCCCTTTATCAAATGATACTTGTGTATGTCTATTTTACTTCTGCAACCAAGGATGCATGCATGTTACGATCAAGAGGCTTGTGCGGGCTGTTTTCGAACTTCACATTCCCCATGTCCCGTTTATGTCCTAGGCTTGGGTCATAACTTTGGGCTTCCCACATTTGAAACAAGCATTAGACTGGGATAGACATTCTCTCTTATGGAGTATTCTGCACTTGGGGCATCATAAGATTTGGGGCTTAGGAGAAACCCCTTTGTCCTTTTTAGTCCAAGGAGGCAGAGTGTTCGTGGATCCTTGACCAGCTTTCTTTTGGCCACCTTTAAATTTGTGACCACTACTTCTTTGGTAAGAGTAACTCCCACCATCAACTCGAGCCCTCTTTGACTCCCTTGTCCTTTTGTTGGATTTTCTCCTCTTCAACTTACTTTGCATATACATCATCAAATAGGAGATGTTCATCTCGTTGACTAGCATGGCCATCTTGCCTTCATTGGAGACCAACTCAAAGATGCCAGAGATGAACTTGCTGATATGATCACTCAGATCCAAAACCATAAAGGCAACATATGTTGATAACGTGGTGAATTTGAGGGCTTACTCCCTCATGCTCATGGTCCCTTTCTTAAGATTGATAAACTCTTGGACCTTTGCCTCTCTAAGATCAAGTAGAACAATCGGTTAAAGAAAATACACTTGAAATCTTCCCATTTATAGGACGAACTTCATGGACCCTCTCATTTGCCCAATTCTCATACAAAATCTTGGCGACCGCTTTGAGTTTATAGGCTGCCAACTTGGCTTTCTCCTTCAATGGAATGCCTATCACTGCAACTACTCAATAAGCCTCCCCAATGAAGTTAGTGGGTCCTCCTCCATCTTAGAACCTTAAAATTTCAGAAGGTTCATCCGTATAAATTCATGTACTTTAGCAACCGAAGTAGGCCCTTGGGGAGGAATGACTATCTTTTGATTGACTTGATTGGCCAATGGTAGGGCCAACAAAGGAAAGACAGCTTGAAACTCAGCGTGAGACCCTCCATCATCTTGCTAGAGTAGAGGAACTTGTTGTTTGGGAGCGTCTTTTTAATGGGAAGCTCTTCATGGTGGCATGATCTAAAAAGAAGTAAATGGTCATCATTAATTAATGTAAAACCTTATTCAGCTCTAAGGCATGACATGAAGAAGAATGAAAGGAAGACTTCCCTAAACAGTCTCATAGCCACTTACTCAAGATAGTGGTGCGCTTCACAACCTTGAATGAGACTCTATGCTATAGGGTATGCATGTACATCCAAGGAACATTTTAAAACCTTGTTCTCTGATGCAAAGTTAGTAACGACACAATCTAGGGTCCTAGTCATCACACGATGAATGAGATACCCGAAGGTACCACACTGAAACTATCTCATGCATCTTAAATATTCACATGCATTTAATTAAAACCTTTGTGGAAATATAATGGAAAATTGACTATGGGAATTTGAAGAAATGAAGAACATTTAAAAGTTGTGAGAATAACTTACTTTGTCCATAAGCATACCAACTAATACATCGATGGACGGAATCGGTAAAGGTCGATTTTAATCAAATAGAAAGGACTCTATAATTGTGCTACATGAAAGTAAATGCCTCAAAAGGGCCATAAATATATTGTTTCAAATGTAGAATTGCGAATAAAGGGTTCACCACAAATAAAAGTTATAGTTCTGAACACTGAATACTAACCACGAGTGGTGGAGAAGTGCATGTCCCAACATTGTTAAATTATACAGACAAAATATTTGTTAGTACATTTGAATATACTAAGTATGTGAGATAAAATGCAAGTATGAAATTGTAATGCTATCATTCATAAATATAACTTATACGTACATATTAGATAAAAAGGTATATAAAGTGAGCTAAAACATGCACAATAAATATATCTCAATATGAATAAGAATCAATGCATGAGAAAGCACATGTAATGAAAACTTATCATATGATCATAAAGTTGGTGGAGTAAACCTTAGCCGAAATATAAGACCATGTGATCTACTATATTGAATCCAATATAACCCCCTATGTTTGCATGGGGAGACCACTTGCCGAGTGAACTCGGTCAACTTTCCATGCATCTTAATAACATAAATGGTATACGTGTATCCACTAGCCTAGCCTATAAGGGCTCCTATGGCGACACATAATTAGAGACTTTGAGATTTAGCTTTTACGGGTCTTGCCTCAACTATTGGAATGAATCCCAATCTCAAGTCTACTGGGTGCTAAGTCGTCCCACAAGATCTTTTGAAGTACAACAAAATCATAAGTAGCTATCATAGGAGTAACTCAAACTTAGGAACCACTAAGTGAGAATTATCCTTTCATCTTGGGGACCTTTCTTAAACATATTTAGGAACATGTCAACATGTTTATATCTTTGACAAATCTTTACTTTAAATAATAACTTTAGTGCCCTAATCATAATCATAAATTATGAAATAATTCTGTTGAAAACTAGGTGGGCTAGACTTCTTAAATAAAACTACCATAAATCACATAAAGCGTAAGGAAATTTCTCTTTTTAAGGACCATCGAAAATGCTCACACTTCATCATTATAAAAACTCATCATGTGGGATTATTAACATAACTAAAAACATGCATATAATTAGTAAAATATCATAGGATATCATGAATAACATTTAATAGTATAAAACATCATGAAATCATCATAAGAATGTATAATATCTTAAAGGAGCTTAAAGAAAAGTTAAAATACCTGAAAGTGAACTTTATGGGTGGAGGAATACCCATAAATAGATTCACATAGCTTACAACTTGATTGGATGGTGGTTTGCCATAGAGTTTGGCAATGTATGCTACTGTATGATATAATATAGTATCGTACAGTACACTGCCATACAATGTTTGGGTGGACTTTATAGGTTGCTATTGTTTAATAATAATTTATTATTTTAGTTGATTGTATAGTAATATATAGTAACTTATAAATTTACAAAATTATCCTTAATTATTATAAATATTAAATGTATCAATATTTTTTAAATAATATTTTTAAAATTAATGCATAAAAGCGAGTAAGGAAACATATAAGCTACTATATCTCCAATCTATATAAACAACACAAAAAAATTAAAAAGTAAGAACTTTTGAAAAAACAAACCTAAAAATTGGACTAAAACCTAAAGAAAAGATGCGAGGCAGAAAGAAGTTTCAAAAGCTGACGCGGAGGGTAATAAGCAATATAAAAATAATAAATGTATTAGGGTAAGATTTATTGAAAAACAAAACATAAATTAGAATTATCTTAATTTAAATAATGGTATAATTGGAAGAAGAATAGGAGAACCGTATGCCAAATTGGTGGTTTCAAAAAGTGAGGGTTTTCACAGGTACAAAACCATGAAACAAAACCACACTACACCATACAATTAATGAAATAATCAATCATTTTCTTAGTAACCATACCATGCTATACCCTAGAAAACCACCATCCAAACAAGTTGTTCGGAGAATTTGGGAGAATTGAAACCCTAGCTCTTGCCTTGCCCTATTCTTGAGAGAGTTTTTGCCTTAGGAATTTTTTTAATAGGGAATAAACCTATGTCAAATGATTCCCACTCCGTTGGATGGTCAGGGATTGAAAAACACCCTCAAACTTGATTATAAATAGAAAAATGCACAGAGGTACAAGGAGGGGGACATAGACCTTACCTTCGCCCTTTGGTGGTTCATACGTCGGCCAATCCTCGAAGGTCAGCCAACTCATCCCCAATACTAAAAAAAGGAAAAGCAACCTAGCATCTAGACACCTATGAGAGGACTCCTCTCAATACAAAAAACACTAGGAAATCAATACATAAGGGAGACTCTCCCCTTACAAAATAATCCTACAACTACACCAAGATCTTCTAATAAGCTATGACTATAACAAGGCATATCCTCTGAGAAGACTCAAAACAACAATATGACTTAATTGCTTCAAGGAGGCTCTTTAATTTACTTCAATTTACTCATTCTAAAGATGGCATACAAAGTTTATCAAGATCATAATAGGCCTTGGCCTCTATAGGAAGCTGCAAACCTGTGAAGAATAACTTTGAAAAAGAAATAGTATGGGTGTACTTTGAAAAATAATGAATAACGAAATTTGCTTCCCTATAAATGTGACAGCATTTTAAGTCATGGAACAAGATAATGACATTATGAATCTTATTGATCTGCTGACTGTTAGTCCAAGAAGTTTGAGATTGAAGTTTAATCCCGTTCAGAGAAATTTCAGAATCCATCTCTAAAACCACTTTCCTGTAGCCAAGATGTAAGAACCAACATAAACAAAAGTAAGCAGTCTCAAGCTCAGCCTAATTATTCATACCAATTCCCATGGGTGAAGAATAAGCAAACAACAGATCACCAAGTTGATTCCTGCAAATTCCACCCACACTAATGCTACAAGGGCTATCTAAAGCACTCTCGTTAGAATCTAACTTAACAAAATCAGCATCAGGTTTATGCTAAGACACCTGGATCACTTTCAAATCATGGATATAACCCTCTAGCATATACATTAAACTTCTCCAATCAGAGGGCCAAGAAATATAAGAAAAAGAAGCAGCAAGGAATAAAATGGTATTTTTAATAACAGTGTAAATTGGTCGATAGCTGTTGAAAGTTTTACCACCATATTTGCAAGCACATCTATTCTTCCACAAATTCCAACAAATAAAAGTGGGAGTGGACTGCAATACTAATTATGAGCATTATTGTTAGGCTTGATCGATGAACACCTCATCACCATGTTCCTCAAAGAAGTATAGCTTTTTCTATGACAAATAAATCTGCAAAATAACTCCATATAATCATAGCAAACCTTCCAGCAAGAAAAATATGGTCAATAGTGTCAAGCCCAGGAACCCTGCAGCAATAACAATTTGATGGTTTTTTCCCAAAAGAAACAATTCTCATTAGCAGAAAGTTTTCCTTTTAAAGTTCTCTTCAAATGAAAAGAGCATTTAAAAGGAATGCGTCTTTTCCGGGCCATAGCACTGATAACAGTCTTGTTTCTCTTCATTCTAATGAACTCCCAAGCAGAAGAACAAGTAAATTTCCCATCACTTGTAGGCTTTCAGATTGCCAAGTCAGGAATATTTTCCTGGAATTGAATCTGGTGGGTCAGAATCATTGCAACTAGCTGAGGGGGAACAACTTGAATAATTGTCTCAACTTCCCAATGGCCCTGATTAATGAAAGATGAAACTCTGATGTTATTTGATCTAGAAACACCCTCTCTGTGGTAGGCTAGAGCACCAACACCAAGCCAATCATCCCACAAAAAGTAAGAAGAACCAGAGATGATCTTTTATTGAATATGAGGTTTTTCTTTAAGCTTTCTTCTCATCATATGTTTGCATACCAAGGATTGACCAGTGTCCCACTTTTTACCATGATGTTGGCTCTTTGATAGTACTTAGCAAGAAGAAAATCAGCCCAAAGACTCTTTTTGGTCCTAAAATTCCACTATTGTTTATACTAGAAAGAAGCAGCAACATCAACCAACTGTGTGAACCCAATCTCCCATTCAGCACAAGGAAAACTGAGGCCCTTCTAAGAAGCCCAATGATACTCTTTTCTTTCATTTTTCCATCCCCAAAGTAAATCAACCATAAGCCCATGGATTCTCTTCATAGTAGTCTCATGAGGACAGATAGAAGAAAGAAGATGAATAGGAAGTGATTAGGGTACATGCTTGACAAAAACAGCCCTCCCACCTTTAGATAACAACTTAGTCTGCCAACCAGTGATTCTGGCAAGTACTTTAGCCACCATAACAGAATAGAAAATGATTCTTTGCTTTCCTATATAAATAGGACACCCCTAATAGATCATAGGACTCTCAATCTAAACAAAACCAGTAATTTCTCTAATTCTATTGATATCAGTCTCTAAAGCACAAGAAGGAACTATAAAGTTGCACTTATCCTTGTTAATAAGCTGACCAGACAGACCTTCATAAGTAGTCTGAGACTTCATAACGAGTTGAAGAGATCTTCTAGTACCAGATGTGAAAATGATCACATCATTAGCAGAACTGAGATGATTCACCTGTGGACCATTCTTTTCCTTTAAAAATCCATGATAATTAGGGATGAAATTAAGCCTATTAAGATGTCTAGATAGCACCTCAGCACCCAAAATAAAAAGTGCAGTTGAAAGAGGATCACCCTACTTGAGACCCCTACAGGAGTTAAAGAAACCATGCCTATAACCATTTGCAATGATTGGGTACAAGTTGTTAAACATAATTCTCCATACCATAATAATGAAAATCTCACTAAACCCCATTCTTCTCAGAACCAGGGAAGTGTAGGACCAAGATGCCCTGTTATACACTTTGGCTATATCAAGCTCACTGACAATATTACCACCCTCATTAGGCTTCTTTATCTGATAAATAATCTCTTGAGAAAACATGATATTCTCAAAGATGCTTTGTCTCTTAATAAAACTAGATTGATTTAGAGAGATTAAGTTAGGAAAGATAGGGGCAAGTTTTTGACACAACCACATAGAGATGATCTTACTAGTGAAGTTACTGAGACTAATGGGTCTGAACTCAAAATTTTTATTAGGATGGTTTACTTTTTGGAGTACAACTGAACATGCATGGGAATAGTATTTGGGAATAATATACCCACAAAAGAAAGCTTGGATAACATTGAGCAGATCCCCATTGATAACATCCCAACAAGATTGAAAAAGTTTTCCATTTATACCATCAAGTGCTGTAGCTGAATTAGGATTCATAGAGAACACCACTTTCTTTAACTCATCCATAGTAGGCATAGTCTGTAGATTAACATTCTAGTCATTAATAACCATGTAGGAAATATACTGAAGTGACTGATCCTGAATATACTTGTCTTCACTAGTAATAATTTTCTGGAAATGGTTGCAAGCAGCAATAGCAATCTCATCATCACCTGGAAACCAATTCCCTTTATCATCCTGGATAGTGTGAATATACAACCTTCTCCTTCTACCCCTAATCATAGCATGAAAGTAACTGGAATTTACATCACTTTCTTGAAACCATTGTAGCTGATTCTTTTGTTTGTGAACTACATTTTCAAGCTTCAGATATCTAATATATTCTGCATTAATAGCATGTAAAGCAGTCCTATGATCAACATTATTAGTGCTAATCAGATTCTCTAAAACCACCTGAACCTTATCTTTAAACTTTTTTACTTTGGCATGAATATCCCCAAAAATAGCTTTGGACCAATTGCTAAGAGTCGAAGATAACCTCCTCATCCTAAAATGAAATTCCCACATAGGATTAGCCTCTGTACTTCTATTCCAGTAGCTAGTAAAAGTGTCCATGAATGATTGATTGTCACTCTAACTATTCAGAATTTTGAAATACTCGATATGGTTAGCTTGATTATCTACCATCTCCAGCAATAAAGCTGTGTGATCAGAACCAGTAGAAGGGAGGTGATAAATAGAGGAATGAGGCATGTCTTTGACGACCTATCATTAACCCTGGCCCTGTCTAACCTCCTGTAGATTCTCTTGTCAAAATCCATGTGATTGCACAAAGTATACATCTGGCCACCCAATATGCATGAGACCACAAGCGTCAATAGTGCTAATAAACTCAAAACTTTTCTTCATGTTGTAAGGAATTCCCCCAACTTCTCCTCAGGACTAGTAAACACATTAAAATCACAAATAGCATACCAAGGTTTATCAATATTTGCATGGATTATAAACTTATCCCAAAGAGGATTTCTGAGCAAATCTTACACTTAACATAAAGTCATCATGAAAGGTTGAGAACACAACATATGTGTAAGAGTATAAGTTATGTGTTGATCATCATTATAAAGGAACTTGTACATCTTTAGTACAAAATAACTAAATTTTGTTGTTAGGATTGCCCATTACGTAGTCCATATTAAGTTGAACCCTAAACCATTGGAGTTGAGAACCATCAGAAAATGGCTCCATAATGGCAAAAAAAGTAAGTTGATGAACAAATTTTAGATCTTTGACTATTTCCATCACACCCTGCGTACTAATACCCTTCATATTCCATACAAAGCTGTTAATCATGGAGAACACTCGGAGGTAAGAGATTCATTTGCTGCCTTGTGCAATCTGCTCTAATAGTAACTTTTTCCAGATCTTGAGACTTTGAAATATTATTTACATCTGGCCCTTCTTCAAGATCAATTACTTCCTCATTGTTGTTTACTGTAGAATGGTCTTTATCATTTTGATTTTCACTTGATTTGTTGTCTAGTAATTCCTTTGGTTGGGAATCATCCGCAGTAACTTATTGAGTAATTGTTTGCCATTACTTCTAGTTTTGGTTTTCTTCTTGATTTTATTGAACCTTATTGTTCTTCTTTTTCTGATTTTTGGTCTTGGGAACCTACCAATATGCTTGATCAACAACTTCTTTTCCGTTTCTTTTATCTTGTTGATGATTTATTTGACCTACATTAATAGCATCCACACTAATAGTATTTGTAGAATTAGGTATCAATAGCTAAATTACCTGATCTGATTGAGCATTTTCAAAAGCTGGGTTGTTCTTGATCTGGTCAACATCTTTTCTCTTTTTCTCCTCATCATCTCTTTTATTGACCTTACAAACCAACTCTAATATCCCCTGATGCTTGCAGTACACACAATAATCAGGTAATAACTCATAGTTAATTGCTTGCCACCTCCCAATAGTATAATTAGTCTCATCAGTACCCATCCACGTGTGAGGTGCTCTTTCTTGGAACATCCAACAACATCCTTACTTTGGCAACACTACCTCTTGTTTCCTGAATAGATGTTGCATCCATATATAGTGTTTTACCAATAGGAGCTAAAAGAGTTGAGATAAATTCCTTGGTGCAGCAATGCTATGGGAGCTCAGGAAGAGTTAACCATACAAGCATTGTAGGTGTCTCTTTCTCAAGAGCAAAGGAAGGAACCCACTTTTGATTTCTCATTATTTGCCCTTCTATAAACCTCTTCTGATTGTTCCATATAGTGTTGTGATCCTTCTCATTGTCCAAATCAATATAGATGTGCCTTACATTGAAGTGGGCAATTTTAACACCTCCTATTAGTTGAGTTTGCTAGATAAAATTTCTAATAAGTTCCATATTGGGCATAGAGTTGGAGAATTTCTCTACAAAAATATACATACAGTTGTTGGCCAGTTTATTCATAAAATCATCCTTCTGAAAAATCACATCAGGAAGTCCTTGTCTAGTAGTGAATATGAGAGGACTGATCTCAATAGGTGCCTCATTATTTTCTTGCTTTGCCCTTAACATGGTAGCATAAGAGTGTACAATAGTAAAGGGTGGAGGTTCAGGAATTTGGTTGGATTTGGGAAAAGTGTTGGCAATAGTAGTAGAATTTTTGGTAGCATTTTCAGAAGGAATGTTTTGTTTGGAATTGTGGTTATAGGTGGTTTGTATTTGAAATTTAGATGTTAATTTGGTGAGATCATGAGGTTTAGGGTATTGGAATTTAGGTTGAGGAACATCTTGGTTGGGATGATTCTTATCAGTACAAAATTTTCTCTTATTGGTCTTGTTGAGATCAACCCCTTTATTATCAACTCTGGTAGTCAACCAATTCTTTCTTCTTTGGTAGTATTAGGTACAACAACCATATTAGGACTCGTAGTTTCTCCTGAGTAGGGATTTTCTCATTCATAAGAGTCTTAGCATGATCAGTCATAAGAGAATCCATATTCCCAGACTTAGGAGGATTCCTAGAGTTGTTTAGGTTAACATTAAAAGAGTATTCATTGAAGTAGAGTTAGGAACCTTTATTTGCTAAGGATGCTGAATCCTTTGTAATTTTTACTTGATTTTCCTTGTGCGTTTCACTCAAGTCCATCATAACAGAAGCCATATTCCCAGACTTAGGAGGATTCCTAGAGTTGTTTAGGTTAACATTAATAGAGTTCTTCATTGAAGTAGAGTTAGGAACCTTACCTGCTAAGGATGCTGAATCCTTTGTAAGTTTTACTTGATTTTCCTTGTGTGTTTCACTCAAGTCCATAAAATCTATAGCCTCAACATGGTTTAAAACCTATCTAGAAAGCATACTACTTAGATCCCCTAAGTTAGCATCATTAGAAATAGGGTTCCCAATATTTATTAGGCTGCTATTAGTAGTTGTAGCACTATTCAGATTTTTCCCATGCCCTTTAAAATTGCAGCATTAACCTCCTGCCTAGCCCAAATCGAATTTGGGATAGAATTGACAGCCAAAACCCTAGAATTCAAATTAATTCATTTGAGTCATTAATTTTTGCGCCTTTTCATCCCCTTAGCTCCTCCTTGTTGTTAATTGCATTTTGGTATCCATTATTTCCTAAGAATCTCGCCGGAACCCCTTCGCACCTAACTAGGTCAGTCATAACCCTAGTTTCCAAATTAGGTGTAATCTGAGCATTAACTTTTGGGACTTTTTGTCCTGGAAGATTCTCCTTGATCACAGATTCTTGGTAGTATACCACATGTCCCTCGAATTTTCCTGGAATTTCACATTCGCCAAATTGGTCAATTGAAACCCTAGATTCCAAATTTGATGAAAATCCTGCATTAACTTTTGGGGCTTTTGTTGCTGGAAGATCTGACTTTATCTCCTGAGCCAATTGATATAGGTATTGGTCCACGAAACTCATCGGAGCTCCATCGCCACCACTAAAAAATGCTTTCTCATTGATTCCACTAGTGGAATTAGCCACAAAATCACTGGTGGATACATTAAGACCCGTAGATTTCATTGGAGGTATTTACTCATCACGAATTCCATCGGAAGTAAATCAAATTCCAAGGTCCAAATTTGGCAATTTGGTGGAAACTCTTGCAAAAATTGCCTCATCAGATCACGTAATTGGCAAGATGGAATGATCTATTTTATTGACCATTGATGGATAAAGGGAGGTAGAATTGTCTCCTAGCCTTGGAATTACACGAATTTGTCCTAGGCTCATTAACGAAATAATTTTTTGAACCTTTGACGGTTCCTCTTCAGAAATCTCAACAATGATCGCCGGACTAATCTGAGATTTGCCAGAGCTGTGGGTTGAGTCAGTGTGCATGCTATGTATGGTTATGTGTGCCTTGTCAAGTTTCTCTTGATGATCTTGGTTCGGCGGCCATTAATCCACCATCGGCGCTTCAGATGCCACTTTGGCGAAGGAGGCTATGTTTGCCTCCTAGAGAGCGTTTTTTAGAGAGATTTTTTAGTGTGAGAAAAAAATTCAAAAAGGGGAAAGTGATGCCTTAGGAAAATTTAGAGTGGAGGAATGAGGGATTGAATGAGAGATATAGGGCTTCAATGCTTGTTTAGGGTCTCTTTTTCGATCCTAAAATTCCATTGTTTAGGAATAGGACAGACAAAAATGACGAAACTACCCCTCATAAAAAGTACTGGACTCAACCTCCAAAACCCCATTATGGGTTGTAGGTAAAACTAAAGGCCGTGTAACATCTTACGGATTGTGGTTGGACTCGTAGACTCCTTCTACTAAGCCATTTTTTTCTTATTTTCTTAGTCTCATTCCATAAAGCACTGTACGGGCTTTAAAATAATTCACTAGCCATGCTAGTAACATATAGGTCACCTTCCAGCAAACTCAAAATTTCCTTCATGTATGATAGTCTCACTGATGACCCTACATACGGATCGTAATATAACCTAGGGCTATCACTTGGTCCGTGGGTTACCCAATACTTTGAAAGTTTTTCCCTTTCCTGAAGTTCATGTTTACGGAACAAAAATATAGACCATATAATAACTTATGGACCGTAATCACCCCCGTAAACTTGAGTGTGGCTCATTTTTCAGGTCAACTTTCTATACTCTTAGGCTCCTAAACTGAGGTTTGTTACACTTATACATGCTGTGTTTTGCTATGTTAAAACTTATATTTCACTTTATCTTGAGTGTGAGCTAATAGTATGTTCTAGATGTAACCAAGATCTATGATGTAGTGGCATGTATGGATGAATTGATATAACTTACTTTGATAGGAGACTATGAATTCTTATGTTTCTGCATATTTACTCTCTTTATTGCTATTTTACTTTATGTATGATTATGATATTTACAAGAAGCTTGGATAAGGCGCGTTTGTGTTCCATATTTGTCATGTCATGAATAGGACTAGGTTTATTTGTGAGACATTATAACGTACATATTAAGAAGAAAGTATGCCATAAGGCACTACACCGCCCAATATTTCACCCTCTATACTCTTATTTACAATTACCTTCATCATCCCTAGTATATGACATGATCGCAACCTTTTTAGTTATTGAGGTGCTGTCAAAATACAACATACTTGATGCTTAAAACCTAGGATTTGTGTTTTGTCAATGAGACATTTATGAGTTTTATGTATTTTGTGTTTAGTTTTGCAGAAAAGTAGGTTGGCATGACTTTGGGGAAAAATTGTAGACTTTTTTGGTTTTTGGAGACTTACTGAGAGCCTTCACGGATAGTAGAGCATTCTATGATTTGTAGAGAAGGGTTTTGTGAAAAATTCCAGTGAAGTATGATTTCTGAAGTTCAACTATATCAGACTCCTATATGAGACGTAGATCACTCCATGAGTCGTATAGAGAGGTTTCGTGAAGATTTCTAGTGAAGGACTAGTTGATGTAGATTAAGTCTACGAGAGTGTAATATGAGTCATGAATCTGTCTACAACTGGTACTGTAAATTCGGGGTAGTGAATTCCATGATCAAAAGGAGTTGAATACAAGACCCCGATTAGAACTCATAAATTACTTTACGAGTCGTAAAGACCTATAATAGAAAGTCGCCGACCACTTTTTCTATTTTTAGGAATTAATTGTAAATACTATAAATAATTCTTTTTAAGTAATTGTTTAGGAGATTACAGTACAGAACGTCATTAGAAAGTACTTTTAGAGTTTTGTACTTGGTGGCTTCAACTTTGGAGAAGAATACACTTGTAAATTAATTGGATCTCTAAATCTTGTGATTCTAAATTAATTTTGGATTTTCTTATTCTTCAATTCAATTAGATGAGTATTAAGTTATTTTTTCTCAATTCATAATCTCTTCATCTATCCATGGCATGAGTAGCTAAATCCATAACTTGAGGTTCTGGGAACTATGAATATTTAACCAAATAAACCCGAATAATTTGTAATTCTTAGAATGGGTATTTGTAAGTATTAACCAATTCTCTTCGTTTTGTATGTTTTCTGGTGGTGGTGAAAATTATAACTTCCCTAGTGTTACCTTCCCGATCTAGGTGGTAATGAATAGGAAAATAGATTGATTAATAGGATTTGATGATGTGTTCTCGTCTAATCAATCGAACTAGACCAAGGGGAGGTTGACTGGTACTCTGGGTAATGGTTAGTATTGCGCACTATGGAGATGGGACAAGTCACATAGTGTTCACCTCTCACCTTTGACCAAAGGGCTTGCTGAACTTAAATTTTCATGCTTTACTCTAGTC
Organism: Solanum ossicruentum; assembly: GCA_025774065.1. Classification (NCBI taxonomy): domain Eukaryota; kingdom Viridiplantae; phylum Streptophyta; class Magnoliopsida; order Solanales; family Solanaceae; genus Solanum; species Solanum ossicruentum. The sequence goes on along the minus strand of JAOTQR010094419.1, from coordinate 49,394 downwards.
AAGAATTGGGTTACTCGGGGATATTGAGTCGGTGAATCATGGGGAACACAATACCCAAGCTGCTCTCAATTATTGATTTTCTCTTGTGTGTGTTAGTTTAGTTTATTTTCTTGATGAACATCGCAACGCCCCTCCTCCCGATCTAACATTCTTGCCAATACATTATCTTCATTTTGCTCTAGATTGAAATCTCTAATGAAAAATATAGATCCATGAGCACAAGATTCTGTCACGATAAATCTTGTGATATATTGGTGCTGGGTATAATTCATTGTGAGTCTCTGTATTCTCAGTGAGATTTAATACTAAACTTAGTTAAGTTTTATATTTTACAACGATCGGTTTATCCTAAAAATAGAGGTGTAATTTGGGCGTGATAAAAAATTATGGCGCCATCACCGGGGAATATGACTAGACTTAATTGAATGCAATAATAACTATAATTCAAGTGTTAATCCTTAGTTCGCTTGTATTTTACTTTTGTTTTTGTTTTTGTTTCTTTGCAGGCTATATAAGTAGTGCATTCCCAACACTAGGATTCAAGGCAATCCCTTTACACCACTTGATCGAAAGATCCAAAGAATTACAAGAAGAATGGCCCAAGAAAATGCTAACATCGCGGGTAATGCAGCCCAGAATCAGAATGTCAATGATGATGGTTGGAATGAAAATCCACCTCCTTTGGAGAATAATCCACATCATTGGGCTTTCAATGACAATGCTTGTTGGTGGAATTAGTATAGGTTGAATCCTATGGCTATGGATGTGACCGGGGTTAATGTGTTGCCACCACTATCGGCTAACACAAAAAATACAGTTTCTAGTGGGTTACTTCAAATGTTGCAAAACCTTTAGTTATTCATGGGCCCACCATCATAGGATCCACATAGCTACTTGCACAATGTGACATTTATTTGTAAGAGTGTGATGGGATCACAGAATCTCTCTGTGGATGTTGTGGGACTTCGTGAATTCCCATTCTTATAGGCAATGTTGTGTTATGTCTATTTGAGCTTCCATAGAGTTCACTCACTAGTTGGGTAGATTTGCAGAAGGCCTTTTTGGAGAGGTAGTTCCCTAGATCGAAGAAGCTCAAGTTAAAGGATCAAATCAATAAGTTTGAGCAAAATCGTAGTGATTCAATTAGCACTACATAGAAGCGACTTATTAAGTGTTTGAGGAGAGTCCCTAACCACAAGATAGTTGATGATGCATTTTTGGAGATCTTCTACCATGCCTTTTATGAGAATAGTTAAATCTGTGCCAACAAGATTACGAAGGGCATGTTTTTTGATCAGCCATATGCAGGGATTGTTGAGCGTATGGAATAAGTGGTCAAGGCTAATTGTGCATGGAGTAGAAGGATAGAGTTTTTATGAGGTGTTCATGTGCTATCAATGTTGGTTCAGACCAAGCCAAGATGAATGAGGAGATTTTGCAACAACTTGCTCAACTTCGCACAAGCATGGATGTTGTGATCAAACAGAATCAAGAAAGAGTGAATGCAATAGTTCATCGACCTCCACGTGCACCCATGTATGAGGAGTCATATTTTGAGGAGTATGCTTGCTTTGTGAATGATTAGAAGGGGGTTTTCTGGACCAATGCCCAAAGGTCCTATAAAGAATATTGACGCCAAGGTCAAGGAAACAATGGTCAGAATTATGGTAGCGATAGAGCTTATAGAGACAACCAAGGTGGATATTATAAGAGGAATAGGGGTCCAAAAGCCAATTGAGGCAGAAGAGATGGTTCTAGAAATGGTCAATATGTGCCACGACATAACCAAGATACTGGTACAATCAATTCTATAATCGATGAGATGTTTGATCGTTTGTTAATGAAGGCCAAGACACAAGAAGAAACTCTATGGGGCATGAAATCTAATATTTCAAGCATTAACCAATAGATAGAGTCTCATTCTCTGGTTATTAAATAGCTTGAGCAATAATTTGTACAAGTGCTAACTCAGTTGAATTAGTGTCAAAAGGGAACATTGCCTAGTAACATAGTTCAAAATCTAAAGGATGAAGGGCAATGTATGGCGATTACTACTTGGGGTGGCAAGATCAAAATTGATCCTCTTTTGTCGGTTAAGGAAGAAGATTTTTTTGAGAAGATAGTTGCAGATAAGGATGTGGTTGAAGGAGATGATTGTGTCAAAGATGGGGTGAGTAAGGTAGCCAAAGAGCTACAAAAGTATAAGCCCGTCCCAAGGCCTCCTCCTCCTTTCTCTCAAAGACTCAAAAAGAGGGAGGAGGAAGGCAAGTTCAAACACTTTCAATCACTGCTTAAGCAACTATCTATCAACATCCTTCTTACAAAAGCATTGGAGAAAATGCTAGGTTATGCAAAGTATATGAAGGATTTCGTTAGCAAAAAAGGCACAGTGAGTCAGGAGCTTTCTCAAGAGCATCAACATAGTAGGGCTAAACTGCTAAGTCCTTTGTTAAAATGCGTGGTGACCGAGGTGCTTTCACTATACCTTGCACTATAGGAGATGTAGAGTTCGCAAGGGCACTATGTGATTTGGGTACTAATAGCAATTTGATGCCTCTGGCTGTTTATAAGAAGCTTGGACTGAGAGCCCCTACCTCTACTAACATGCAGTTGATGATGGATAGAATGTGAAGAAATCTATGGAGATACTCTATGATGTGTTGGTAAAAGTAGAAAAATTCATATTCCCTGCAAATTTTGTGATTTTGATTATAAGGTTGATTTCGACATCCCAATCATCTTGGGTAGTCCATTCCTAGCCACCGGATGAGCTCTAGTGGATAAGGAGGTTGGTTAACTCAGGTTTATAATGAATGACAAAGAAGTTGTCTTTGATATCCATTAGTCTATGAAGGTTCCTGATGAATTGAAAAGTGAGGTTTGGGCGATTGGTGCAGTCTAAGTTTCTAATTTAGCTAAGTCGTGCCACAACCATAAATCAGGTGCTACTTGGGAGGAAACCCAAGGATTTTGATGTTTTTGTTTAGTTTTGAGCTTAATTTTAATTTTGGATTCTTAGTAGTTGTTTGATTGTGTTTTGATTGCTATTTTTAACATTGGGGTTGTTGCATATAGGGTGTACACAAACTTTATGAAGAGTATGTAGGTAAACGACTAAGGCAGCGGATTTTGCTAAGAAATGCATTAGGTACAGTTTCTATGACTAGACTTATGAATCATATTGCACTTTACGACTCGTAAACCCCAATCCTATCTTGTAGCGATTTCCAATGAGCATGCATAGTGTGCACTTAATCTACAAGCCAACTTCATGACTCGTAGATCAAACAAAGAGTAGTGAATAGGTTCGTGGATCTCAAGTAAGTTTCTAATCTTATATAAGTGTTGAGAGATCTACAAAGCCATGATTTACGAGTCATAGATCCATCTAAGACTAGTAATGGGGCTTCATAGACCCAAGCCCAGTAATTTTAACCGTGGACTCAGTAAAGGTATAAAAGAGGGGTCAAATTATTCTGACCCCACTTTTGGATTAATTGACCAAACTTTCCCAAATTTTTTCCTGTGCTATTTTCTGATCAATCTTCGGCAATCAAACCAATTTTCTGGCATGCATTTCTAGCAACTAAGGTTTTTCATTTTTCACCATATGTTTCTTCTTCAAGTTCATCACTATTTTTGGTAAGTTTCTTGGTTTAATTTTAACATAAAGTTTACATTGTTCTTAATTTCTTGATATGATGATTTGTGATGGGTTTGATGCCTAAGCATGAATGTCTTGTTGAATTTGAATGGTGACTGTAAAATCAGGGATCCCTTTGATTGAAATTGCATGTTGGAGTTCAGTATTGAAAATTTGATATGATTAAGCGCTAAATGATATGCCTATTGAATCATCATCCAAGCTTGATATTATATGATTTATGATTGTGAGTTGGTGGGTATTGGAATGTACATATGATGTTGTGTGAGTTAAATAAGAAGAGTCAGAAACACAAGTTCTTCCATGCTTATTCATTTTTCCATAGGGTGAATATTTATGAAATTGTTATGGGGCATTGGTTTTTATGTGCTTATTATTAGTGTGTACTTGTATGCTTGCTTCTATACTAGTAGATTTATGTGTTGAATATGTTCTTAGGGTCTGTGTGATGGACTTAGAAATATCATGTATTTGAGATTTCTTGTTCACAAAAGATTTTTAGAACTTTTAGATGAATCAACGAGTCTTAATTGTCCCTTGTGTGAAATTTTGGATACTTGATTATCTAATTATTCATCAGAAGATACCATCTATGAGTCATAGATCACTTTAGACTCGTAGATCCTTGCCTATTTTGATATACTCTCTTTTTATAAGAACCCAGTTGATGACTCGTAACTAATTTACGAGTCGTACCTAGGGCTCATAGAATTTTCCAGTGTCCATTCTTGTTTAGAAACAACGGTCTACGAGAGCACTCTAAGTCTAATAGTTCTCACTAGAACTCGTAAAGGGCCTCTCGTAGAGCCCTTCTGTAACTAATTCAATTAAGTTTTTATATTTTGTTTCTTGATTGGTAGGGCTAATTATGGTTTGTATATGTTATATTTTCAGATATTATTGCTTGGAAAGTAAATCACTCGTAGATTTAGGCATGTTGTAATGACCCCAAAAAGTGATCGAAAATGTGCCTTAGAAGTATTCGAAAATGTAATTTCCATATATCTCATAATCTGTGCGCGATATCGAAAATTCGACTTCATATTCTTGTTCAGGGGGTCAAATTAATTGGAAATTGGTCTAACCCCAATTTAAGAGCAACCATATCAAAATTTGGAAGTCGCAAAATGTGATTTCCAGAAAGGTTTTCACACCCCTGGCCCGACGTGCCAAGGGCGTGCCTCTGTGTATTTTTTTGTCTAATCTTCGACTTCGGTTCAAGACTTTTAATTCTTGGGTTTAAGCGTTCCCAAAAGTGAAAATTCCTATACTTAGCCATTTTTTACCCTCATATCATTCTAAATATTTCCCACTACTCATTAAAACACTTAGCTAAATATTCTACTCCTAAATTTAAGTCTCAAAACCTTCTCCGAATCTAACGATTTCCTCTCAAGCTTCAAGTCTCCATCTCTAATCATCATCAAGTTCATCTCCAAAGCTAAGGTATATAGGTTTCTTTCATGGGTTCCTTTCACCCATGATACCCAAGCATATTTTTACTCTAATTTACGTGATTTAAAGTTGATTTACTCATGGGTTTTATATATTATGAAATTCACTGCATACTATGTTAGGGTTTATGAAATGTGACTATTTTAGTATGTTTTAGGCTATGAATCTATGGTCTAATGTGAGATTTGATGAAGTGTATTGCTTGAGGGTGTTAGTAAGAATCTATTGATTGTCTTAAATTGGATTTTCTAGCATGATAACATTTTTGAATTGCATGATTTTACACTAGTACTACACAACATCTAAGTGTTTGACAAAATGGTCGGTCATGATTTCTTGAGGAACTGAAAGTCCAATGCATGTCTTATGAATTGAATGACCATATGATGATGCAATGATGATGGAATGATGTTGAAAAGGAATGAATGTATATGATGATGATGGAGTGTGTGTGTGTGTGTCTATATATATGATATTATCTCTATAGTATTGGGGATGACCAAGCCTAGCTTGAGGGGGGTGGTTATAAGCTTGGCTCACCTTATTGAGGGGTTGGCGCCTCGATCGCCTAGCTTGGGTGGTGGTAGGCCCTAGTAATCTTGTTTGGGGTTTGTACCCATCAACCATGTTGGGGTGTTTGTACTCCATCAACCTTGTTGGGGGGTTTGTACTATATCAACCTCATGCACCTATCCAAGGGGGTGGTAGTCCTTGGCTTGCACTAAGAATGGTCACTCCTTACTCTAACGTTATGATCCATATAAGCATGATTTACTATGAGCATCTTCCATGCGTACCATATTGCTATATGTGCTCATTCCCTATACTTATGTATTTCAATTATATTACAATCACTTGTTGCATTGCATCCTACATACTTAGTACATTCAAATGTACTAACACATACTCTATGCTTGCATGATGTCACTATATAAGAACCAGTGCATCTCTTGATCATCATCCTCCTTCATGTTGCTAGTACGATTGTTTCTTAAGCTTGTTGGTTCCATTTCAGGGATGTTGCTTATGATCTCTTGCAATATACCAAGAAGATCTTACCTTTATTCATATATTGACTATGAGGGTGAGCCCAGTTATTTGTCGTGGCCCATGCTTTTACCTATGTAGTAGAGGTGTTGTTGGGCATATTATGTATCTATGTTATAAGCCTTAACTCTCTTGTTTCTTGATGATATGATATGGAAGTTTACCCTTATCCCTATTTCCTTTTCTTATGCTTATCTCTTATTGTCATTTTAATTGCTTCTGCTACCAAGGATATGTAATAATATGCTATGAGGCTTGTTTGGGGTTCCTTCGGGTTCCCCATTCGCCGGTCACATTTAGGCCCTAATTCTGGGAAGTGAAAACTTTAGGGGGAAGCTAGATGATGAACCTCCTAACGATGAGCGGACCCCTCAACCAAGCTAGTGGGTTACAAGAGGTCCATGATGTCAGATCATACCTTGAGGTTGATGTACCATAGATGAGAGCAACAACAGCCAAAACTGCCTATACTTAGGCTCAGCCTGATAGCCCTTGCCTGTCTTAAGAGAAAGACAGTGAAAAGTCTAGGAATAATATGACCCAGATGAGATGATCCGTAGAGGAGTCCAGTTCTAAGGAGGGCCCTAAGGACAGAGGAGATGCTAAGTTATCCATCGCACCATGTTCTTCATCAGTACCAAATGTTAATACTCACTAGTGATGTGTCGAGGGTATGGAGGATATATTTGTGGCAACTCTTGTGGGAGGATGCCACTTCTGCACATTCTACGCTTACATAATACTTACCAACATATGAAAAATTTAACACGTTACATGTTAACCATAACTAAGTATTGAATTCAAAATAGTTAAGGTATAGGATTTTGTTCTAAAAGTTGTTTAGTTGATTTCTAACTCAAGTTTTTGGCGTATGTACCTTGTAAGTAATTTAAACTACTATCTTGTGGGATATTTATATATTGCCCATACTATTGTAGAATGCTAAAAAGTATTACCAATTTTAAAATACAAGGACATAAAATTCACTAGTTTCTATCTCATAAGATCATCTTAAGATAACTGATACTTTAATATAGAAACAAGCTCGTCGGCTCCAATTTAACTAAATAAGCCAAAACGTAAAGACTACAAACCACAGCTCCATAATTTACACTAGACTTTAAAATTTATACATAGACATGCATAGAAGAATCACATACATGACCCAAAACTAGTACAATACATATGTCTAGATGTAAATATGATCTTTTACATAGCTCCCAACATTTATCTTTAATGGCCATCCTCAAGTATCATTGCGGGTATTCCATATGATAGAAACAACTATCACTAAGAATGAAGCTTAGTGGAGTAAAAGACAAAAGTGAAAGCCTTTAGATTCCTCAATTTTGACCTTTCTTAGATCAAAGGGCAACACAATCGAAATATAATTAATAGACCACGCGAATAATTATATCAATAGTATCAAGTAGGATATCTAAAGTTCTAAGTATTAAGAGTTCCTGGAACAAATTTCACAAGATATGAAAATGACAAGTTTTGTCCAGTATATATGTCATGTCGGCATACCAAACATAATCAAGTGTCAAGAAGGACTAAAGCTCTGTATCAAGAAGGGTGAAAACCCAATTATCAAAAGAACTAAGACTCATATTAAGAGTGGCTTTCTAGTTCGCGCATAAAATGGGTAGCTTCCATACTTAGGGTGAACCAAAGTTCCACAATCAAGATGACAATTGATCAAAACAAGAGGCATGCCAATGGTGACAAAGTAACAACCATAAGAAGGATAAAATCCACTAGGATGTCCAGTGATCAAAAAATTCATACAAATGGGAAAATGAAACAAGTTCCTTGCAAGTTCAAAAATATTTCAACACAACCACATAAAATGACAAGAACATAGTTGAGATACTAAGATAACATCCAAATGTACCAGTAGATAACAAAGGCACAAGAACAAGGTTTTACATGAACCTGACCCTTTTAGCATGCAATTGACCCTACTAAATTCAAGTGGTGGATCAATACGACATCAATTTCTTCAATTAGTCTTCTTAAGATTGCACAAGAGTGTGAGCAACTTAATACTTATTGATATGCTTATTTAATATTCAACATTTTCAACAGGTAGAAACTAATAAGAAAAATACCAAAATGGAGTCTTGGTTTTGCAAATCACACTCTTCTAAATAGCTTTACTGCTTTTCAACGCAACTAGATTTCCAATTGATAAATGGGAAAACCAAGCTTTTTAGTCTACATAAACACTGTAGGTGTATGAACATAGGTTGAAAGCAATCAAGAATAACTTCAAAATACCCTTTGCACAAGAATATATAATAGAAACACTAATTGCACACCCCTAGGGATTTCTATGTCAAAACTCTGGACAGAACTTGTCTTGACTTGCATCCAATGTTTTGAATCCATAACTACCAAATTAGATTCCAAGATAAGCATAAGAGTTGTAACTACATGTCTTAAGGTTGCAAATAACAAAAAATCATCACAAAATAAAGCTCACACAACAAGATATGTTCAAATACTAATCATAGTACATAGAAGGCTTCTTAGACAGAAAACTGGCCAGAACATTCACTGTGTTTCGTTCCTTTTTTCGATGCCATATATGAAGATTCAAAATTTTACATGCACATAAAAGTTCTAGGTATGTGAATTAGGTTTAAAAATATATTTACACACTAGAAACACAGATATATACAATGAGATATTGCACAATTACTACACACTATGCAATTTAAAGATAGAAGTCAGCCACTTACCAAAGGATAGGGGATTTCTTAATTATACTCCAAGGAACTGAGTTATTTAGTGTGTATTTGTCAAATATACGGTCATTGGAGAGTTTATAGGGTTTTATATGGTCTTGGAACTGACTCATTTTGGGGAAAATTGTATTTATGTTAAAAGCAAGTCAAAAGAAAAACTGTCCAATAAGGTACCTGCCCAACTTTCCCTTTTCCCTCCTTATTTATTTTGTTCACATATAATAATTATTACTTAGGCTTTTTTAATGTATATAGTTGCATAAAAATAATAAATTGCACTAAGACAAACCACTGCTTTATTCTCTTCGATGATTCAAGAAAATCAATTCCTCTGACGACACTAATTCAAGTTAAAAATTTATGAAGTAAGGGTTAATTTAATCTCAAGAATGCCTTTTTGAAAGTGAATATATTTTTTAATAATAATGGCATTACAACTTTCTTCTCCTTATGAAATGTTGTCTCAAAATTTATCTTATGCTAGTCTTGAATAAGTGCGAATATTAGGTCCTCATATCTTCTTCCTTCTCCCAGGTGGCTTCTTCTCCTAAGTGGTTTCTCCAAAGTACCTTTACTGAGGGAATTTTCTTATTTCTGAGTTCTTTTATTTCCCGTGCTTGAATATGGATAGGTTCCTCATCATACGTTAAGTCTTGATAAACCTCAATAGATTCAACTGGTAGGACATGAGAGGAGTTAGAATGATATCTTCTAAGAATTGACACGTGGAAGAAATTGTGTATCTTGTCCAACTCCGGTGGTAATGAAAATTTATATGCAACTAGTCCCACTTAGGAAACGATAAATCAGGGACTAAGTTTTCTCTTTCGGCCAAATCTCATAATCTTCTTCCATGGAGATACTTTTAAGGATACTTTATCACCAACTTTATACTATATATAAAACACCTTTTAGGATCATCATATCATTTTTGCCTATTCGAAGCGATCTTCAAACGATCCTTGTTTGCTGCGCAATTTTTGGATTAGTATATTTTCTTTTACCAACTTTATTCCAACAAAGAGGAGTCCAACATTTTCTTCCATATAAGGATTCATAAGGAGTCATTCCAATACTTAATTGGTAGCTATTATTGTAAGAAAATTCTAATAAAGCCAAATCGTTATCCCAACTATCTTTAAACTCAATGATGCATGCTCGAAGCATATCCTCTAGAATTTATATCACTCTTTTTGACTGCAAGTTTGTTTGAGGGTGAGGTGCTACAATTTAACTTGGTACCAAAGGACTCTTGAAAGCTAGACCAAAATCTAGATGTAAACCTTGGGTCTCTTTTGGAGACAACAGAGATAGGGATTTTGTGTGGTCTTGCAATCTCATTAATATATAATTTTGCTAACCTATCAAATGAATATCCATGATGATTGCTAAGAAATGAGCACTATTCATTAATCTATCCACTACCATCCGTATTGAATCATGGTTCTTTTGAGTGCGAGGAAGTCCAGAAACAAAGTCCATTGTAATTCTCTCTCCCATTTCCATTCTGGCATCGGCAAGGGTTGGAATAGCCCAATTGGAACTTGATGTTCTACTTTATTTGTTCATAAACCAAACATTTTGAAATGTACTCTGCAATGTCTTTTTTCATATCATTCCACCAATAGTGTTCTTTAAGGGTTCGGTACGTTTCATACCTCTAGAGTGCATGGCATATGAAAAAAATGTGTGCTTCCTTTTTTCAAGATTTCTCCTTTCAATCTCTCATCATTAGGGACAGACAATCTATTTTGGTAAGTTAAGACACCTTTCCTCTGTTAACGAAAACTCATGTTTTTCTCCATCTTGAACCTTTTGGTCAACTTCAGAGTTTTCATCTAACTTTTGTGCTTCTCTAACTTACTCAAGTAATACGGGTTTAACTTGTAGTTGGGAAATAATTAAGCCAGATGTATGAAGTGAAATACGAGCATTCATTGCTCTTAACTCAACAAACAAAGGCAATGAACTCAAGGAATGGCTTGCAAAGGACTTGCGACTTAAGGCATCTTCAACCATATTAGCTTTCCCTGGATGATAATTTATTCTGCAATAATAATCCTTAATGAGCTTAAGCCATCTACGTTGCCTTAGGTTCATCTCCTTTTGTGTACCCAAGTATTTTAGGCTTTTGTGATAGGTGAAAATGTAACATTTTTCTCCATACAGATAATGTCTCCATATCTATAAGGCAAATACTATACCAACAAGTTCCAGATCATGAGTAGGATAATTCAATTCATGTGGTTTAAATTTTCGAGAGCCATAAGACATAACTTTCCCTTCTTGCATCAGAACACACCCTAGACAATAATGAGATACATCACTACATATCACATACTCCTTCCCCTCCATTGGTAGAGTAAGTATTAAGAGCTTGCGTCAACAAGGATTTAAGAGTTTTAAAGCTCTCTTGCCATTTATAACTCTAGATGAACTTTTCCTCTTTCTTCAAGAGATTGTTCAAAGGGGAGGCTATAATGCAGATGCCTTTCACGAACCTTCTATAGTATCCTATCAAGCCTATGACGCTTCTTATGTCAGTTTGACTTTTGGGAGGTTTCCATTCGACAATTTCTTGGATTTTACTAGGATCCACCTTCATACCTTTGGCTGACACGACATGCTCCAAAAAGGCCACTTCATTTAGCCAGTATTCACACTTGGAAATATTTACTAGTTTCTGTCTCATACAATCATCTTAACATAACTGGTATTTTAATATAGAAACAAGCCAAAACATAAAGATTATAGACCATGGTTCCATAATTTACACTAGGCTTACAAATTTATACATACATATGCACAGGAGAATCATGCACATGTTTCAAAACTACAATATTACATATGTCTAGAAGTAAATGTAATCTTCTGCATAGCTCCCAAAATTTATCTTCAATGGCCATCCTGAAGCATCAGCTCGGGTATTCCCTACAATAGAAATAACTATTGCTAAGCATGATGCTTAGTGGTGGAAAAGCTAAAAGGTCAAGTTTTTAGATTCCTCAATTTACCTTTCTAATATCAAAAGGCGACACAATTGGAATACAATAAATAACAAAGCAAACAAATATATCAATAGTGTCAAGTAAGATATTAAAGATTAAAGTATCAAGATTTCCTAGAACAATTTTTACAATATATTCAAATGACAAGTTTTGCCAGTATGTATGTCATGCTGTCGCACCAAACAAAATCAAGAATCAAGAAGGATCGAAGTCATATATCACGAATCGTGAAAACCCAATTATCAGGAGAGCCACGAACCATATTAAGAGTGGCTTTCTAGTTTGTGCATAAAATGGATAGCTTCCATACTTAGGATGAACAAAAAACCCAATTGATCCGAACAAAAGGCATGCCAAATGGTGACAATGTCACAACCACAAGAAGTACAAAGTTCACAAGGATTTCAAGTGGTCAGGCAATTCAAACAAATGGGTGAATGAAACAAGTTCCTTGCAAGTCCCATAATGTGCTTTTTAGTTTGCATGAACACTGTGGGTATCTGACTATAGGTAGAACATAATCAAGAATCACTTCCAAATACCCTTTTAACAAGAATTTATAATTGAAACACTAACATCACACCCCTAGGGATTTCTATGTCAAAACTCTGGATAGAACTTTTCTAAACTTCCGTCCACTGTTTTGAATCCATAACTACCAAATTATATTCCAACATAAACACAAGAGATGTAACTATCTGTCTTGCGGTTTCAAAGAACTTAAAACAATCACAAAAAATATGTCACAATCAAAATGTGATAAACATACTAACCGCAGTACAAAGAAGGCTTCTTAGATAGAAAACTAGCCAAAACTTTCACTGTATTTCATCCCTTTGTTTGATACCGTATAAGTAGATTCAGAATTTTACATGCAAATAAAAGTTGCAGTTACATGCATTAGCATTCCAAAACGTATCTACACACTAAAAGCATTGCTATATACAATGAGATATTTCACAATTAGTACATACTATGCAATTTAAAGACAGAATTCAACCACTTACAAAAGGGTAGGAGATTTCTTAACTTTGCTCCAAGGGACTGATTTATTTCAGTGTTTTCGTCAAATGTAAGGTCACTAGAGAGTTTATAAGGTTCTATATGGTCTTCAATCTGACTTACTTCGGGAAAGAAACTTATATTTTATATTAAAAGCAAGTTAAAAGAAAAATTATCCAATACGGTATCTACCCAACTTTCCCTTTTCCACTCCTTATTTATTTTGTTCACACATAATATATTTTATTAAGTCTTGTTTAACATATATAATTGCATAAAAATAATAAATTTCACTAATACAAACCCCTCCCTCATTCCTTTCGATGATTTAAGAAAATTGATTTCTCTAATGACACAAATTCAAGTGAAAGATTTGTGAAGTAGGGGTTGATTTAATCTTGAGGGGATTCGTTTTTGAAAGTGAATACATTATTTAATAATAAGGGCATTACAATATTCTTTGAGTATGTGTAGCCCAAGGAATGGGATAAGCCTACCCATTCTATATATGAGGGGCCCCAGACCATATATAATAGACTTATCTATGTCCCAGGTCTAAAGGACATGGTGAAACGTTATGGGCTCACACGGCTTACGCAGGCACTTGGATAATACTCCTGTATACTAGTACATGAGTTTTATGCATCATACGCAACCATGATTTAGTGTAGTCTTCCCAAGGGGGTAAGGCCTCTCGCTCAGCTGAGATTGACAGAGGTATGGTTGAGAGGTTGGCTGGTTGATATTTCTAAGTGGACGATCTGTAATATGTTTCTTGGTCTAGAGAACCTCGCCCCCAGATCTACAGCAGAGTTTGACCAAAAGTTGGAGCAAGCTAGAAATTTGTTAATTATGAAGGATCTGGTACATATACTTCACTTTTGAGATGGGTGGCCAGTTACATTACGGAGTAAGGTCCAAAGCCTACTTGGGTCACCACCCATACAGAGCCAATTGTCAAGGATTCACTCTCTTTCCCCGCTAAGTATTGGTAGGCTGTTGTCAGATCATGAATCTGGCCGACCTTGGTGGAAAAACACTTATGTTGGAGGGTGCAGATTAGTTGTTGGCATCTTGACTGGCTATGACATTGATTGGACCCGACTCATAGAGTAAATGCACAAGTCAGCACTGAAGAGGGGCACTCTATCCCATTTATGATTTCAATCTACAAACTTTGTATAGAGTCATGGATGGAGATCTTACATCAGTGGACCAACTAGTTGAGGCCCATTATACTTTAGACCCCAGCCAGATGAAAGATGATGAGAACTTGGTGGCACTTTAGCAAGGACAACCTCCTCCTATGCCATAAAGGTTTTCCTCATATCCACCAGTTGAGGGTTCAATGAATGCTACCACCATGTTGCTGCTACTACAAATGAGAGACCCAGTAGCTCGAGGAAGTTGATATTGAGAGGGGTCTTACTATAGCTGCTCCTGTGCCAGAGGAAACCACTTCATATCCTTTTATAGCAGGCATGGTCTATATGTTTGCCACTTCTATTTAGGCCATGCTGCAGTGGTTATCATGTGCTAAGGCTCAGTTGTATCAACTTATTCAGCAGCTTAGGCCATGGGTCGGTAAGCTATTGTAGACTCTGAAGACCAAAGCCAGGCTTTCACCATCTCTACTAATCAGGAGCATGTTTATAGAGTGTATGCCAACATTGATGCTTTGGAGGAGCGGTTACAAAAGAGGTTAGCTGAGGCCCAACCTTCAAATTTGTCAGTCGTATGTGAGGAGATCGAGAAGCTTTGGGATGATATGACATCATCACTTGCGGCGCTTGTGACACTACCAGAGACTACTTCGCTGGTGCCACTATTTGATTTATTTAACTCTACGTAGCCTACACAGATGTCCCTAGAGAAGAGACCTTACACAGATGCAAAGCTTGATTAGATATCCAAAGTTTTCTGAGGATGAGGATAAGGATCTCAAGCGTACATTGAGAGGGTCAAGGCATGAAACAAAGATGAGATGCACTTGAGATGAGGATCAGTTGAGGGGTATTTCCAAATAGAGTTACACAACTGAGGACACTACCCCGTAGGAAGGGGATGGCCAGACTCAGCCACAAACTAGTGCTTAGGCGCCAAAGTATCTTTTTGGCCCCTAGATATTCTATTTTGTCTTGATTTGGTGCATTGGGGACAATACATAATTTTTATTGATAAGGTGTCTGTAGTTGTAGACTTCAGTGAAGTCTGAGTAGCTTATGGTCTAAAACTACCCCAAATTTTAATTTCGATGTTTTCTTGCCTGTCTTCTTTTTCCACATGGATATTTAATTGTTGTTTAACTTATACGTATAATATGTCTAGATAATATGTTTAGCATATAGTACTAATACTTATGGCATGTAGCATGTTTTTATGTTATGTTTTGAAAATTGGTACCTACCAAAAACTTTTGATTAGTAGTAAATGGTAACCATGCATGTTTGGGTGTTTGACAATATTTTTTCTAGTAATTGAGGGTAATTGAGACATGAAGCATGATCTATGAGCCTCTTGTGGATAATGTGTACAGTGCCATGTGAGTTTGAACTTATTTTGCTAGATTAGTGCATTTTGTGCTAACTCAGAACATGCCCAGTTACTCTAAGCTAGATTGTAGATTAAATGGATTAGGAAGGAATCTTAGACGTTTGTTTTTTAATGAGTCTAGTTTAGCCTAAAAATGACCAACCAAATGATGTTTTATCCCCTTTTCCAAATATTTCAGCTTTACATGCACCAATTCTTTCACAAAACACCTAATTAGCCTAACATTATCTAGTGAAAAACCTTGAGACTGGCCCTGGTCTGTCCTTGAGCTTTGTGAACATTGATTGAGGGAAAAAATCCTAAGTTAGGGGTAGTTACCAAAAGTGGCCCTAGTTCAGGGAATAGATATTGTGTGCTTTACTACAGGCTAAAAGCCTAATTAAGGATGGTCAATATAAGGGTAAAATCACAAAAATAAGGTGGTGTGTTAGAAATGAGGAGCAAAAGAAGAAAATCATGTAATAGGTGCAAGAAAAAGCGAAAAATGCCTTAGATTGAGCATAAAAAGCAAATAAAGTGTAAAAATGAGACAAAAGCTGAAAAATAAGGAGAAAATACCCAGAAAAGCTTGAATGTTGAAAAAGGGAGAATAAGGTGAAAATATTAGAGTTGGAAAGGTGAAAGTGATGAAAAACGTAGTTCAAGGATGACCTTTAATCACCATTTTTCCAAGATATCATACCAAAGCCACTGAGCCTTTACAAGCATAGAAGTCCTTAATTGATCCTAATCCAGTTAGTTGAAAATTTGAGTGATGAATATAGGGGCAAGCCTATGGAATTAATCATTATGCTTGAATATCTTTTTTTAGAGCGAGTGTATTTGCACAGTCCCAAAGCTAAATTTGTAATCATCATTAAGTGTCAAAAATGAGACTTCTTTCTATGAGGCCTTTTGCATTGCATTGTTAGCATTTGACTTATTCAATGATTGTGGACTGTTGATATTCCCTTTTTTGTCATATGCACCATTGTGTTTTGGTTTTCTAAATAGCTATTTGATCTTATTTTGAAAAGTTGGTGTGGGTACCTAAGTTTGAATGTGTATGATGTATGCCATTAAGTTGAGGTCTATGTGTTGTTGTATTATCTATATAGATTGAGTTGTCGCTTGAGGACAAGCAACAATTTTAAGTTGAGGGTGTTGATGTGCTGTCAACATACAACACATTTGAATCTTAAAACTTAGGATTTTATGTGTTCTCAATGCGACATTTATAGTTTTATGTGTTTGTGTTTAGTTTGGTAGGAAAGAAGGTTGGCATGATTTACGGCTAAATTGAAGACTTTTCTAGTTTTTGGTGACTTTTGAGAGTCCCTATGGATCAAAGAGCATTCTACGAGTCGTAGAGGAGGGTTTCGTGACAAATTCCAATGAAGTATGAATTCAGAAGTTTAGCTATATAAGACTTCAATACAAGTCGTAGGTCACTCTACAAGTCATATAAAGAGCTTTAGTGAAGAATATGCAGATGAAGTCCACGAGAGTGTAATACGAGTCATGAATCTATCTACGACTCTTAAAGTGGATTCGTGGCAGTGAAGTCTAAGATTTAAAGAAGATTAATATGAGACCTCGATCACGACTCAAAAATCACTTTACAAGTCGTAAGGACCTATCGTAGAAAGTTGCTAACCAGTTTTTCTATTTTTAGGACTTAATTATAATTTCTATAAATAGTACTTTTAAGGTTATTTTTCAGGAGAGTACAATAGAGAACGTAATTAGAAAGTACCTTTAGGGTTTTATGCTTGGAGACTTCAATTTTGGAAGAGAAAGTACTTGTGAATTAATTGTATCTTCAAATCTTATGATTCTCAATTAATTTTGGATTTGCTTATTCTTCAATTCAATTAGGTAAGTATTAATTTATGTTTTCTCGATTCATAATTTCTTCATCTACCTAGAGCAGAGTAGCTAAAACTATAACTTGGGGTTATGGAAACGATGAAGCTCTAACAAAATAAATCCAGATAATTTGTAATTCTTGGAATATGTATTTGTATATATTAATCAATTCTCTTTGTTTTACATGTTTTCTAGTGCTGAATAACATTAGAACTTATGAAGTGTTACCTTCCCTATCCAGGTTGTAATAAATAGGAAAAGAGTTTGATTAACAGGATTCGATAATGTGTTCTCATCTAATCAACTGAACTAGATCAAGGGGAGGTTGATTGGGATTATGCGTAATGGTTAGTATTGCATACTATAGAGATGGGCCTAGTCACATAATAAAATTTTCCTTTCAACTTTGACCAAAGGGCTTGGTGAACTTAAATTACCGTCTTGCATGCAATACTCTAGTCGAGAATTGGGTTACCCTGGTATATTGAGTTGATGAATCATGCGAAACACAATACCCAATTTTCTCTCCATTATTTATTGTCTCTTGTGTTAGTTAGTTTAGTTTATTTTCTTGTTAAACATTGAAAATCCCCCCCCCTGGCTTTTATGGAATTGAGTTGTTAATTACTTGAATTGCGTATTAGTGAATTCGTTGTGTCTCCATATTCACTGTTGGATTCGACACTAACCTTGGTAGGGTTTTATATTTGACAACAACCGCTTTATCCTCAAAAGAGAGGTGTAACTTGGGGTGATTAGTTACTCCTTTGTCAACTCTAATGTCTATCAAGGCCAACATTTATATTCCTTAGAATAGGTGTTCCAAACCTCAGATTGCTAATATGGTCTAATCAATCTACCAATTTTATTTATTCGTTCTCACAATGCTTGGCCTAGAATGTTTAGTAACTCACTTTCAAGATGGCCATATTAAGGTTGTTAGAGACCTCTTCTCCACCTATACTGATCCGCTATGGCGTGATGTAACTTTCTATCGTGGCCTCGGTATAGAGGGATTACTGTCGCTAGTGCAATCTATACAAAGATAGAAACTCGGGCTTTCTTTTCTAATTCCCCTCTACTCACATAATCATAATAACAAACTGTCACGATCTAAGCCTAAGACTTTTCCATAACACAATGAATAAGGTACCCAAAGATATCTCACCCAAGTCTCTTAGCATTCATCAAGCACTCATAAGTCCTATTCAAAATAAAGCAGAATCTTGAAAATGGGAAATGAGACCAAGGGACATTCAACATAATACTTGCAAAATAAAATCAACATAAAGCTTCATAAACTTGTCTAATAATACAAACTAGTAAAAGGAATGGTGGGGGCTAAGATATGTTGAAAAATTACCCTAATGTGTATGTTTAAAAAGACATAACATAACAAGTAAAAGTATAAAAATAAGATACAACTCAAGAAGTAAATTTCTATAAATTAGAGATAAGAATGAGGAAGAAGGTATAGTCTGAGGACTCACCAATCAAACTAGTCTTGAATGACTGAAATCTAGCCATGTGATAGAGGAGGAGGAACTATGATCCTTATATGGTGACATCATGTAGGAAAAATATCTATTAGTACTTAGAATGTACTCCATATGTGGGATGCAAACACATGAAACTGCAATGTCATAATTAATGAAATTGTAATGCCATTATGCATGAAATTGTAATACTATCATTCAAGACATACATAGTCATATTCCAGAGTATAGCTCAATATGAAATAAATGATAAATGGCTCATGTGAAAACATGCTTTGAAGTAACATAAACATCATATATATGACTTTGTAGGAGAAGACCATTACCGATATTTAAGATCATGCGAGCTACTACGTGGAATTCAACATAGCCCCCTATGTTGGCGCAGGGTGTCCATTTGATGGGTGAAACTCCATCATTTTATGCATGCAAATCTTAACTATAACTTTGCTTTTAGGGATCCACTAGACTTAGCCAACAAAAACTCCTATGGTGGAATATAGTTAATACGATAAGAATTTGCTTACACATCATTATATACACAAGCCCCATTCGATTCTTACTTAATTCCCATAGGATACTTATACTATAATTATATATACATAAACATTTGCAAACTTTGACACATGCTTTAAAGTTTTAGGAGTAGCTCATTAACACAGGATTCTACTCAAGTGAGCATTGTCCTTTCACATTGAGTGTCCTTCTTACACATCATTAAAGGGAATCTTTATAACTTCGTAAGCTGTCATTTAACTTTCTTAACATCAATAGGAAAGCCCTTAGCATTCATATCATACCTTTTCATAAAAATTCAACTTCAATCTAGTGGGCTCATGCAACAAACTTTAAAACATATGATTCAAGAGCATCATGCAATACTATGATGAAATTCACCAATTTAAAAGCATTCCTAACCAGCCCACTTTATCCTTTAAAATCCAAAATAAGGAATTCATGTGTCATGGCCCAAAAAAGATCACAACTAAATAAAGATAAATAAAGCACAAACAAACTCGTAAGATATAAAAAGATCTCCCAAAACTTGAAGTCATAAGTACAAGAGCATCTAAAATAGTACTGAAGAGTAAATACAACAGTCTCAAAAGTAAGTAGAATACTGCCTCAAAATAATTAGTACAAAGTCTGAGAGAAATGAAATAAAAGAGGATCAAAAGATCCACAACAACTCGGAGTCTGATCCTCAGTGCTGAGATCTGGGTGCTGCCAATAGCATTCGAATGAAAAGATCAACTACCCTGTCTTGTACTCTGTATACAATTTGCAGGGAGGCCACAAAGTAGGGTAAGAACACTGATATGTACCTAGCAAGTTTAACCAATTGGGTAAGATAAATCTAATGAGGTATGTAATAATATCCCTACAAACAAAAAGGTTAGCACAAGGCGATAATATATATACCATAGTAATGAGCTGAAATGTCCTCAAGAATCCATGATGTCATATAACCACAATAATAAATTTAGTATACAACTAATCATGACATATACTAAGGGTGTTACTTCCTTGCCACCAGCCCGTGGTCAAGTAATATCAGTATGCCATAATCTTGCCACCTGCCCATGGTCAATTAGCAATATGATGCGAAGTCCTTGCCACTTGCTCATGGTCAAGATATGAGAATTAAGAGTCCCACTCTTGCCTCCTACCTGGGTCATGGGGTGGTTCTAATGTGAATCATAATACCATTGCCTCCTACTCAGGTCAAGGGATGTCACAAGCCACACACAATGGATATGAATCAACAGTGCAACTCAGTGGTGCATGCAAATATGGAAATAGCACCATAATAGGGATACTAAGGCATGAAACTCATACAAATCTAATGCTCACAAGAAATAATATCAAGTGTCGCAGCTAATACCAATCTATCAACATGCTTTTCATCATCATAACTATAATTATAATCGAGAATGTCAACCATATTAGACCTAACTCGTCCTAAGTATGTATGATTACCACTACCTACCCCATCCCAAATATACAAGTATGACCATGACACCAGACTTGACTCATCCCAAATAAACAAATATAACAATGATACCGGACCTATCTTAATCTAACAATAGAAGTATTTCATAATACTAGACCTTACTAATCTCAACTGGTCTCACAAGACTCATTTAGTCATATTCTATCTCAAGTGCTCATCAATACATTATAATTCAACTCAGTTGATTAATAGGATCAAGATTTTACTACACTTTGGCTTAACCAGATTCACTTTCCATCACCATTTCAACACAACAACATAATAGCACAATTGTCCATCTAAATTTCATAATTATCACATAATAAGATCAATAAATTAAATTGAGTCCCAAAATGTTAGCCAAACCTACCTCAATGCCGAAACCACACTCTGACACGATTTCAATTAACTCAAATACTCAAATCGAGCCTCCAATTGGATCAACCTGTAACACCACATATCTTATGGTACTAGTCCTCTGCATATAGAACATGATATGGCTTGGTCAAATCAACACCCATTTGTAATGGTGCTTGAATTTTAGATTAGAGGGTTATATGTACGTCTAATTCTTAAGAGGGTCGAGTGTATATATGTTTCAATTCAAATTGATGAGATCGGGAACTTAAATGAAATGAAAGAAGTGAGCTACTTATAGGACATAAGAAGCTAGCAGGTGAGTCACCTACGTGCTTAGCATAAATAGGCCAGGCAGACAAAGATGAGGCCCAACACCGACTCTATCCAAGTCTGATATTGAATAAAGCCTATGTTAAGGGCATCATTTCATCATTCTTTTAGCATTATAAAGGGATAATGTTTTCATCCCACAAAGATTAGAAAATGGTCCTAAGTACATTCACAACTCACTCGATGATTTTGCCCTAAACTAAGTGAAGGGAAAAGAGAAAAGTGGTCAGCCAAAGCCTATTAAATTTGAACCCAACAAGGCCCACGTGAAAGGGAAAAATAGGTAGATCAATAACTTGATAAAATAAGGTTTAAAAAACCAAAATAAACTTAGCCAAACGTTTCCATTAAAGGGCTTGCAAGCAGCTCCTTCAAGTCATTTAACATAGGAAAAACATAAGATTTTTCCAAAGTTTTCTCTCTACTCTTTCTTGACTTTACAAAGCAGCCAGAAGAAACTTGTAGGGTTATTGGAGAAGCCCTACATGTTGAAGGTAAAGGTAAGTAAAGTTATTTTTGTTTTTAGTATGGTTTTGTATGAAAAACAAGAGAAATAGGCTGGTTATACTTGTGCTAGAATTTTTGACAACATGTGTTCCAAAGATTGTTGTACATTTTTCTTGTTTATTAAGAGGGTTTTCTCTTCTTGGTTTAAGGTTTATGTTTTTGAAAAGTCTTATTTCATTAGTTATCTAAGAAGGCTTCTACACCATTTTTATCTTCCATAAAAATGAGTTTTTGAATGATATCGTAATTCTGCCCTTAGTGGGAACATGGAGGCTGATAGTTGGTCATTGTTATTTTACGTTCTCCATATACTATAGAACTATTTTGGGACTATTTTTATGTGTAAATATTGTTGAAAAAGTTTGGTTAAAATTAGAGCTGGTTTGGGATTACTAACATCAAAATGTAGCGAAAGGACGTAATGTTATTCTACGTACTTGTGTGTTGTGTAGAATTATTATGTTTTGTGCTATATGAGTTGTTGTAAGACTATTATAGGACTAAAACAAGCTATATTGGGCATGTATATGAGAATTTGTATTAGAAAATATGATAAGACGTGGAAAGGTTCAAAGAATACTCTTGGGTTGATAATTACACACTTGCTGCCCGTACGTTACCTTTTTCTTCGATTCGACTGCCAAGACGTGTGTATTAGCTGCTAATACTAGTTTCTATCTCCTACTCTAGTGTATATTAATACATTTATGGGAAAAATAGGTCACTTCGAGGTAGTAACGAGGTCGTACAATGAGGTATGTAAGGCTACTCGATTTTGTATTATTAGGCTTAAAATCTAGCTCCTTCCTTAGTGAATAGAGTCACTTACCAACTCTAACATAACTAATAACCATGTCTCCACTCTATAAAACACTCATATGCTTCTATACATAGACATTTGTAAATCTGCATACATACTTGGATACCAAGATACATGAGTTCTTTTTGCTAAATAAAGTTCATGTGTGCTTCATCTCCTATGCATTTCATTATTTGTGTAACCTACTCTTTTCATTTTGGTATTGTATTGTATGGTTATTTATGTGTCACATACTATATCTATTGAAACACCCCTCAACGTAGCTTGGAAAAATCCTGTGATGCATTTTTTTAATCAAAATCTATCAAGAATTTTGAAAATCTGACCACATATTCTTGTTCAGAGGGAAATATTGTATGGGGAGATGCTTACCTACAAGTTATATTTTACTATTCCCAAAAAATATTTTTTTTTGATGAAATTTTGCAAGCGGTGGTTGTCCGTGTTGAGGCCGCGACGCGTACTAGACGCGCCATAGGTTCAAAATTCCCTTTTTCTCTCAAGGACAATTGGGTTATTACCCAATGTCTATACATACACGAAACCGTCATTCTTATACATTTTGCAACTCCAAAACTCACCAAAAACCTCTCAAATTCCTCTCAAATCTTCACCAAATTCTCCATCCATTGTAAAGAGTTTAAAGACGTTTTGTTGGAATTCAAGAAAACCATGTCAAGCCTCAAGTCTTCCTCCAATTTTATTCAAGAAACTCCAAGTATATGGTATGTAGGTCTTCATCCATGTCTTCTTTCACTCATGGAGGCTCAAAACTATTTTTATCAAATTTCTTGATTCTAATGACTAATTATTTAAGTGCTTATCACTCCATTATATGAAAAATGTTTGAAATTTGTTGATTCTTGATTTATTGATGCATGGGCTCCTACTAGTGATTGAGATTATGATATGTTTATTAAATTAATGTTTTGAAAGCTATGGAATCTTGAAAGACTCTAAAATATTGTGAACTTTTTAATGGTTTTTACTACAACAGAATTGGAGTTTTTCAAGTATGTTGTTGGGTTATTTGAATGGCTTCTTAAATGACATTAATTTTCCTCTCTCATGTTCCTTATTCTTGAATCCTATGATTTTAATCTTAGATACATATACCCAATGTGTTTTGACTAAGTTATGTGACAAATCTCTTTTGTGATGAAGGCTTATGGTAGCACATGTGAGTTATGTATGTTGTTGATGTTGAAGGGAAATTAAATATGCTATGAGTTCATGAAAATATTATAAATGGTATTAATGCTATGGAACCCTTTATTTGATATTATGATGTGATGGTTTGATGAACTAGTTTATGAAATTCAAAGTTATAAATGTTGTGATCCCATGAGACACCATGGAGTTAAGGGTTGTATGAGATGAATTTCATGTTTCAATGTTGATGTTCTAAAATATGATATATGACTGAGATAGGTTATTGTAGAGATGATATAAATTGATAAAATGCAGTACTTTAATGCATAGTCCTCTTGAATTACATGATTTAAATTACATGCATGAGCCCACCCAATTGTCAAGTTGAGTTTGCTAATTTTGCATGATTCTTAATGATGAGGGTTTAATAATGAAGTTTCTTATGAATAATGAAAAGGTGTCGCTATATGTATGCTAGTTTATGAATGATATGGAGGATGAAGTATATCAAGTATTATGTGAAATTCATTGAGATATGAAAGCTACGTGTTATTGTAAAGCCTTCCTTATGATGTTATGCTACACAAGTTGTGTATGTCATGATTACCCTCATGTTTGTACGTCCAGTGGGACTAGTGTTATGAAATTTCGCATGAATGAGTAAAAGAAATGTGAGTCCCACCTATTTATGGTCATGAGACTATGATGGACCATTAGTAGAGGGATATGAAATGATGACCTGTTAGTAGAGGGATATGGTGATGATGCTAGGCGATAGTAGAGGCTTAGCCAAGATTATGATACTAGCCGATATTAGAAGCATAGCCAAAGTCTAGGAACGATCCTTAACATGATGATTAATGTTCAAAATGTTTATGGGATGGGTTAATAGAATTCCCCTCCATTGTTTAACAATGTTTATGGGATGGGTTAGAAGATTTCCCATCCATTGTTTTACAAAGCTTATGGAATGCATTAGTAGAATACTTCTCTACTAATAAATTTCATGATTTATGCCTATGATTATTTTGTGAGAGTTTACTTAGCTTTGAGTGGATCTTGGGATGGATGTCTAAGCTCACTATAAGAAAAGGCGTGAGATGGTTAATAGATTCCAATTGTCCCATAAATACGTGCCACCGTAGGAAAAAGGAATCACCAGCTAGTAGAGGTTGACTTCTAGACCAACCGATAGTAGAAGTTGCTCAATACCAAATCTTCTGTGGATCCACTTGGGCATCTTAGGACTTTTCCTTGGCAAGTGACTTCCCTCTTTCCTCCAGTGGTGGGAAAACACTGAGACTCCATGGCTGAGCTCACATGGTTTATGTCGGTCAAAGTTTTCTTTGACACATGTTCAAGTTCTCCTTATGATTTTATGTTGTCCCTCTTATGACAATTAAATGGTTCCTTTATGTTATGTCCAAAGGTAATTTAAAGTTCCTGTAATTCTTTGTTTCATAAGTTCAAATGGTATTTTTCCCTAAAGGTACATGATGATTTCTACAAGTGTGTAAGGTATTCTCCATTATGATTATCAATTTTCCTTGCATAATAAAATAGTGTTTAATGGAAAGTGATTTATTTTTCACCCAACAATATTAATAATTTAGTTATGTATGACACCTTGCATTACTCACTATCTTTTATGAACTCCCCAAAGCTTTATGGTATTTGTCATTGTTGAACGTTGGTTTTCCTTCTATATGCTTATGCCCCCCTCATGTCCCCAAGATATTCTCTTATGATGATTTATGATGGTTCTTTATTATTATGACCTACGCAATATTCTTCACCCTCTAATAAAAGGTATATGGATGAGGTACTCATGAAACATTATTGTGTTTTTTTAAGTTATCCAATTATGATTAACTCCACGTATTCTTTACCTTAAGCTTTGATCATGCATGACATATTGAGCTTACGTCTTTAATTATGTTTATGCATCTCGATTACTATGTCTTTCTTTCTATGTTGCATTGCACTCTATATACTTAATACATTTCAGGTACTAATGCATACTCTATAACTACATGATTTCACCATGTAGGGACCGATGCTCATTGATATCCTCCACGTCATTAGCTTTGGATCATTGAAAGAAGAGAGTTGGTGAGTCCTCTAGTTCAGGGACGATACCCGATTTCTATCTTACATATGTTGAGAATTTATTCCAGTTTACTTTCTAGTTTGAGGGTGAGCCTTGAACATGTCTTGGCCCATGTCCTATCATGCTCAGAGTTTTTATAGGATATTATGCTATGTACCGATAATTTGATGCTGAGATTTTATGGAGACTTATCCCTTAGACCTTATCCCTTATGTCATGCTATTTGGTACTATTGATCATGGTGGAAAGTGATGAAATTCATAAGTCCCCATATGCATCCATAGCGTGAGTCATACTTAACTTCCCTTTACATTTATTTGCTAAGTGATTCATGTTTATCCTCTTTCCTATAACATCCCCGTAGCGTGAACCCAAAGCACCACTTCCCTTATAAATTATTTACTATATGCTTATTTATCTTTTATTATTTTTGAGAAACCAAGGATGTGCAAGCGATATGCTAAGAGGCTTGTTTGGGTTACCTTCGGGCTTCCCATTCATCATGTCATGTCTAGGCCCTTGTCTTGGGTCCTGACAACTTAGTATTAGAGCATCCAACACACAACGTTGAGCATCCAACACACCACGTTGAGCAGAGTCTTGTTCATGATTGTGAAACATGCCACAACTATGGATAAGAGGATATGAGGAGTTTTAGGAAATGTTTCTCTTCATTATGATCTATGTCGTGCCATCAGAAGTTTCTAAGGTTATTCCTCTTACTAATGATAGTGGGTCAAGAAGGTTACTTTGAGTATGTTGAATTAGGGAACAAGAGTGCTAGGAAGGGAAGAGAGAGAGCTCATAACGCTATGCCTAGTATAAATGCTCTTCGTTGAATAGGGTGATGATTGGTACTAAGCGGTTTCGAAAGTGGTGGTGCTATGGTTGATGTATGGTAAGTAATTGTATTGGTATATTGGTAACAATGGTAGTTCATGTTCATTCTTATACATCATTCTTGACATGTTACTTATTAAGCAAGTATTCTCATGAAGAGAGTTGATTGAAGTTTCATGTGCAATTATGAAAATGTGCTAATCATGCTTTTAAAATGATTTCCATGATAGAGAATTTGAAATTTGCATTACAACAATATTAAAGTTGCATTATTGATTTAGTAAGGAGTTTATAGATGTTCCAACGTAGCTCGAAAAGACCCTCTGATGTATTCTTTTTTAATATGTCAAAATCCATATAGAATTTTGAATATTTGACCTCATATTTTTATTCATAGGGAAATATTTCATGGGGAAATGGTTACCAATAAGGAATATTTTACCCATGCCAAAAAAATATCTTTTCGATAAAATTTCGCAAGCATTGGTTGTCCCTGTCCCGGCAACAATGCAGACTCGACGCCCCATAGGTCAAAAACTCCTTTTTTTCACTCAAGGACAATTGGTAATTATCCAATTTCTATATATATATATAAAACTCTCATTCAACTCTAAAACTCACCAACAACCTGTCAAATTCCTCTGTAATCTTCACCCAATTCTCCATCCACTGTGAAGATTTTCTTGATGTTTTGTTTGAGTTAAAGAAAACCAAGTCAAGCCTCAAGTCTTCCTCTAATTTTTGTCATGAAACTCCAAGTCTGAGGTATGTGGGTCATTATCCATGGGTCCTTTCACAAATTAAACGCCAAAACTATTTTTATCAAATTTCTAGATTGTGATGGCTAATTGTTTATGGATTTTTCTATTATCACTCCATCACAGGAAAAATATTTGAAATTTGTTTATTCTTGATTTAATGGTGCATGGGCTCCTACTAATGATTGTGATTATGGATGTTTATTACATTAAAGTTTTGTAAGCTATGGCATCTTGAAAGACTCTAAAATATTGTGAAGTTTTGAAATTTTTTCATGACACCCAAATTGGGGGTTTTCAAGTATGTTGTTGGGTTGTTTGAATGACTTCTTAAATGACTTTAATTTACCCCTCTCATGTTCCTTATTCTTGAATTTTATGATTTTAAGCTTAAATACATATACCCAACATGTCTTGACTATGTTATGTGGCAAATCTCTTGTGCGATCAAGGCTTATGGTAGCACATATGAGTTATGGATTTTGTTGATGTTAAAGGGAAATTAATTATGCTATGAGTTCACGGGAATGTTATAAATTATATGAAACCCTTTATTTGATATTATGATATGATGGTTTGATGAGCTAGTTTATGATACTCAAAGATATAAATGTTGGGATGGCATGAGGAACTATGGAGTTGAGGATTGTAGGAGATGAATTTCATGCTTCTATGTTGGTGTTTTGAAAGTTGATATATATGACTGAGATGCATTGTTCCAGAGTTGATATAAATTGATGAAATGCATTACTTTTGTGCATAGTCCCCTTGAGTTACATGATTTAAAATTACATGCATGGACCCACCCGATTGTCAAGTCAAGTTGGCTAATTTTGAATGACTCTTAATGATGACGGTTTGATGATGAAGTTTCTTATGAGTAATGTAAAGGTTTCACTATATGTATACTAGTTCATGAATGTTATGAAGGATGAGGTATATCAAGTATTATGTGAAATTCATTAAGATATTATGAAAGATCGTGATATTGTAAAGACCTCCTTATGATTATGTTATAAAAGTTATGTGTGTCATGAATACCCTCATGCTTCTATGTTCAATGGAACAAGTCTTATGAAGTTTAGCATGAATGAGTAAAAGAAATGTGAGTCCCCACCTAGTTATGATCATGAGACTATGATGGCCCTTTAGTAGAGGGATATGAAACAATGACCCGTTAGTAGAGGGAATGGTGATTATGCTAGTCGATATTAGAGGCTTAGCCAAGATTATGATGCTAGCCGATAGTAGAGGCTTAGCCACTATATAGGAGCTATCCTTATGATGATAATAAATGTTCAAAATGTTTATGGGATGGTTTAGTAGAATTCCGTTCCATTGTTGTACAATTTTTATGGGACGGATTAGTAGGATTCCCCTCTATTTTTTTACAAGGCTTATGGGATAGGATAGTAGACTACTTCTACGCCTAATTAATTTCATGATTCCTCCCTATGATTATTCCTTGAGATCTTACATAGCACTGAGTGGAGTTGGGGATGGATGCGGAAGCTTCCCGTTAAAAGAGGCGTGAGACTGTTAGTAGAATCCGATTATCCTATAACTACGTACCGTTGTAGGAAATAGGATTACCCTCTAGTAGAGGTTGATTTCTAGACCAATTTAAAGTAGAGGTTCCTTTATAGCAAAGATTTTGTGGATCCACTTAGGTATCTGAGGAGGTCGCCTTGGCAAGTGAGTTCTACCTTTCCACCAATGTAGGGAAAACATTGGAACTCTATGGTTTAGCTTACAAGGTTTATGTCAGTAAAAGGTTGCTCTCACACATGTTTAAGTTCACCTTATGGTTCTGTGTTGTTCCTCTTATGATGATTAAATGGTTCCTTTATGTTATGTCCAAAGGAGATTTAAATATCCTATGACTCTTTGTTTCACAAATTCAAATGGTGTTTTCCCCTAAAGGTACATGATTTCTACAAGTATGCAAGGTGTTCTCCATTATGATATACAATGTTCCTTTCTTAATAAAATAGTCTTTGACATAAAGTGATGTATTTTTCACCCACGAATATTAATACTTTAGTTATGTATGACACCTTGTATTTCTCACTATCTTTTATGAACTCTCCAAAGCTTTAATATATATGTCATTCTTGATCCATGGTTTTCCTTGTATAAGCTCATGTCCCTCTCATATCCCCAAGATATTCTCTTATGATTATTTATGATTGTTCTTCATTATTATGAGCTAAGCAATATTCCCCACTCTCTAGTACAAGGTATATGGATGGGCTACTCATGCCACTTTACTATGTTTTTATGAGTTATGCAAGTATGATTATCTTCATGTATGTTTTACCTTATACATTGATCATGCATGACATATTTGGCTTACGTCTTTGATTATGTTTATGTATTTCGACTACTATTGCTTACTTCCATTGTTGCATTGCACCCCACATACTTAGTACATCCCTAGTACTAACGCATACTCTATGCCTACATGATTTTACCATGTAAGGACTGACACTCATAATATCCTCCACGTGGTTAGCTTTGGACCATTGAAAGAATAATGTTGGTGAGCCATCTAGTTCGGGGACCATATTCGATTTCTATCTTACTTATGTTGAGACTTTATTCCACTTTATATTCTAGTTTGAGGGTTAGCCTTGAACATGTCTTGGCCCTCATCCTATTCATGTTTAGAGATGTTGTTGGATTCTATGCTATACACCTATAATTTGATATTGAGATTTTATGGAGACTTATCCCTTAGACCTTATCCCTTATGTGATGCTATTTGATGCTATTGATTATGGGGGAAAGTGATGAACGATCCAATTCCCTAAATGCCCCCATAACATGTATCATACTTACCTGGCCCTTGGAGTTATTTCCTATGTGATTCATTCTTATCCTCTTCCCTTTAACATCCTCGTAGCATGAGTCCAAATCCCGGTTTCCCTTAGAAATTATTTTCCATATGCTTAATTATCTTGTATTATTTCTGCAAAACCAAGGATGTGCAAACAATATGCTAAGAGGCTTGTTTGGGTTGCCTTTGGGCTTCCCATTCGCTGTATCACATCTAGGCCCTAGTCTTGGGTTGTGACATCTATGATCCGATAGTTCAAACACCAAATGAATCATCTCAAAAGTAAATAAAAGATAAAGTATGTTGCTTATTGGTGCATGGCATCCCATGGGTGAAAGAATCGCCTATATGGGTCGATCTTATATTACTGGGGTTGTCCTAGGGGTGAAAGGAAAATCTAGCATAGGTTGATCCTAACATTGATTTGCCACTGATCAGCTAGCCATTTGTATTATGTGCTGTGACCAAATAATAAAATAAAGAAAGATAAAGTAATGAAAAGATCATAAAGTACATGATTCCAATATAAGACTAAAGTTAGTCTCTTATTCGTACACCAGTGCATGATTTTATTTTAGTTCTTATTCCATGTATTGTACATCTTTCCTTACATATTTAGTAAATTATCTTGTATTGACGTCCCGTACAGAGGACCTACATTTCATGCTATAGGTATAAGAGCTAGTAGATCTCCAAGTAGGAGTAGAGGACATCCAATTGCTGCTACTAAGCTCCAGGTTAATTCGGGGGTTTGTGTGTCTAGAGCTTATATTATTTTATTGTATTATAGTTAATCATGAAGTGGGGCCTATCCCGAACCTTATGAGATACTTTTCCATATCCAGAGGTTTTGTAGACTATGTAAAGTAAAGTGTGGTCACATCTCATACTTTGGATACTGTGGCTCCAATGGCCTAATCATATGTACTTCCATTTTACTTGGTATTACTATCTACTTTCCTAAAAGCATGTTTAATGTGGAAAACCCTTATAATGTTTATAGAAATGGCATTTGTACAGATTTGTTCTCCCGAGCCTTATAGTGCCAATCTGCCTTAATGGGACTTTGGGCATGACAAATGTAGTATTAGAGCAGGTCACCTAGGGAATCTACAAAGTCGTGTCTATGTAGAGTTTTGTTTATAGATGTGTTGTGCCCCACATTTATAAGCAGGAGGCAACATGGAATTTAAGAGTTGCCACTTTCTTTTCATTCTTTAGATTGTGCCATAGAGCCAAGTGTTGTAGGTGAATTGTGTCTAACCTCTAAATTGTTTTGTACAACAAGTATGCCTGAAACCAGGAAAAACAAAGGCAAAGGGAAGAAAGTAGAAGTGGTTGGTATACCCAGTCGGGTGAGAAAACAAAATGAGGCTCAAGATTAGTCTCTGCCCCAAACATCTGCAACTCCTACAGCTCCTGATGGACCAGGAAGTAGTGAAATTCCCGCAGAACCACCTACCAGTGCTACTTGATATACCGTCAAAATACAACACATTTGATGCAAGCGAGGAATTTTGTGGGTTCTTAATCCTACTTTTTAAGGGTTTTAGGTGTTTTTGTGTTGATATTGCAGAAAAGGCAGGTTGGCATGATTTTGGAGAAATATTAGAGATTTTGCTGAATTACAGAACATATGAGCTTACTATGAGTCATAGCACAAGCAATGAGTCGTAGGGTGATCTCATAGCCAGAAACAGAGAGCAAAAATTAGAAATCTGCTAAGTGGAGGTTAGCCTTATGAAGCTACCGTACGAGTCATAGGTCTCAATACGATTCGATAGGTGGAATCATAGCTAGAAACAGAGAGCCAAAATTTTAGACATAAAACTAGAGACCTAGATTATGAGAGGAACATACGATTTGTAGACCAAGCAACAACTCGTAGCAGTGGGTCATACCAGTTGAGTCCAAAATGCCAAACACCTGATATAAGACCTCGATAATGACCCGTAGGTCACCCTACGAGTCGTAATTGCAAGACGTACTAGCTACCATTTGTCTTTTCTGTGTAATTTTTAGGGTCAATTTGTAAACACTTTAAATACTTCATGTTAGGGTTTTATTTTGGAGATCCCAGATTGTAAATATTGAACTTCACCTTTGAATATTCTCTCAAGAATATTTTAGAGTTCTAGAAAAGATTTTCATTTTCTCTTGGAAAACCAACTTTTGAGGAGTGCAAATCCCCCACTATATTCATTCTCAACATATAAAGCTTGTGGTTTGCAACTTATGGTGATATCATTCTTCATTACTTTGGGTAAAACTCTCATTTATGTCTTCTCTTTGCATTTTTGTTGGTTTTGCTTTAGCCATGAGTAGTTAACCACCCACAACTTGGGGTTGTAGCAACTGTGGGTAGTTGACTAGAGATGACCTAGGCTTATTGCATTTCTACGATTGATGTTCTGAATGTATCATCTATTCCTCTTACTTATGTTTATTGTTTGGTGGTGGCCAACACCAAATACACCTTCCATCATAATCCTGACCAAGGTAGTGATGAATAGGAAAAGGAAAGTAGATGATAGGATTCAATTGATGTGTTCTCATCTAATCAACTAAACCTGACCAAGGGGAGGTTGACTGAGACAATAGGTAATGGTTAGTTGGCACACCATGGTTGCCGACCCAGCGTCATGGTGAAATTTGACCTTCACCTTCACAAGAAGGCTGGAAGAACCTAAGTTACCATCCTGTATGTGAATTTTCAACTGCAGTTATATTGCCTAGGGTAATCGAGTGAACGAACCATGGGGAACACATTCCCCAAGTTGTCCCTAAAATTGAGTGTTTTCTTACGTCGTAGTATAGTGTTTATTTTTGTTTTTGTTCTTGACTCACAACCCCCTCCCCTGATTTAGAGATTTTAGTTATAGAAACTTGAAATGATTGATAGTGAATTCTTGTAGTCAAACCCTATATTCCCTGTGGATTCAACCCTAACCTTTTGTTAGGTTAATTGCTGAACACAACTGCTTTCTTATTAGAGCATGAACATCATAAAAAATTATGGCACCGTTGCCGGGGAATACGTCTAGGTATTGACTTGATTTCACTATTAGTTAGTTCAAGAATTAATTTCTAGACTCTTTTGTATTTTACTTTTATTTTTGTTTTGGTTAGTTGACTTTAAGTGCAGGTTGGTTGACACCATGACCGAACAAAAGCTCTACGTCACTAGTGATCTGTTGGAAACCTTGTAGAGACATGTTCTGTTATTTGGGTAATAGTCTGAGGACTCTCAAAAAGCAGTTTCAACACTTTACTCAAACATAGAGGGGGTTCTTCTGACAAGACACCTTGCTTGGGAGGCCATGGCTCTTCGAGTTTTCCCATTGACTCTCTGGAGTGAGGCTGCTAAATGGTGGTCAATTCTCCCACTAGATATTTGTTCTAACTAGGGGGAGGTGCAAAGAGTCTTCCTCATGAACTTCTATAAGGGGCCCAACAAGCAAGAGCTAAAGAATAACATCTGCCATTTTAAAAGGGTGCCAGGAGAATCTTTGGTAGTAGCTTAGGAAAGGCATAAAAGTGCTTTGCAACAAAATAAAACCATTGTCTGACTGTCGATGAATTGGCGGTTAGTGTCTATTAGGTGCTAACCTCAGAACAACAAGGTCATGCTAATGCCTCATTCAGAGGGGAGTGTTGGGCATTTATGAGGCAACCATTCAGCATAATTACCAAATACATGGATAAATTGTTTGCTATCATGCATGTTTATCAACCAATGCAAAAGAAGCTAGGGCCATCCACTAGTACATCCGAGGGAGCTCTAAGTACAAGAAAAGAAAGTACACCTAGTTGGCTCAAGTTACCGAACCAGCAATGTATCACTGATAAACTCTCAAGAATTGAGCGTATGCTTGAGCAAGTGCTTATCAAAACAAATAAACAAGAAGAGGTTGTACAGGAGATGAAGTTTGATGTCATCATGGTAAAGTATAAGGTAGATCAACAAGCAATGGCAATATAGACACTTGATGCAGGGTTGAGCAACTAGCAACATGATTTGAACCTATGCAAAGAGATCAGAGAAGAGGCCAAAGGAGTAAATATAACACTCCATCAAGCAATGAGGAATCCTGAGTACTCATGGTGACAAAGTCGAGCCACGACATTAAATAAGGAACTTCTTGGAAGGCAAGCCAAGTATCTCTTATAGTTTTTGATTACTTAAGTTTATGTTATTTGTTTGAATTGCTAGGTGGTAGTTTGATGTTTGTTTTGATGTGTTGAGACATTAGATCAGTTGTATTAATCAAGATATTGGTATATCTTTAAGAGAGATCTGCAGGAACTGACCAAAAGCTAAAAGTTGAAGAAAATAACATGTGGAACAACCTATACGAGTAGGCCTACAAGTTGTAATGAGCTCAACGACTTATAGTCATGCCTCGTAGAGGGAAATAATTAGTATTGAAAGTTGGCACACATACAACGAGCAACCCTTATGATTCATAGAGCCCTCTTCGAGTCATAAATGGTGTTTATAGAGCCCAGCTATGGATTCAGAAATTTTTCTAAGAGTTAAGTCAACAACGAGACTCGGACCAACGAGTCATAGGACACCCCAAAACTCGTAGTAGGGGTCTCATCAACCCGATCAGTGGAATTTTAAAAGACGTCCTAGTTTGGTATATAAAAGGGCACATGTTAATTGACCCCTAATTCCCCCTTTTTAAAATGGTTTCTTGCCCACAAAGCTTCCCTATAACTCCATTCATCTCCCTAGATGGAAATTCCAATCAACCCCCACCAGAATCTGGCAAGTTTTCTGGCAAAGCATCACTAGGTTTCAGCTTTCTCCTTGTTCTCTCATTGCATCTTATTGATTTTGATTTGCTTATTTGGTAAGTTCTCATGGTTAAATTTGGCACACTCATGTTGTGACCCTTGAATATTATTGAATAAATGTTAATTTTTCGATTATAGTGAGTGCACTCTTGAGAAAATGATTGTTTGAGCATAATAATTGTAGTAGGGCCTGTTTACTCCCTAGCATGATATTAAATGGTATATTTACTCTTGTTTGGTGGTTGAAATGTTGATATGCTGATCATTAAAGTTTAATGAATGACTGTTGGGGTAATTATTTTTTAAAATTATGTTGGCATTGAAATATGGGAATATTGGTGTGTAAATATATTGGTTCATAATACCATATTTGAATTTATTGTGAACTCTCTTAGAATCTCTATTTCTATGTATTGTTGGTGATGATTATGCTTTGGAGACCAGTTAATCTTGGGTATTTTGTGATAGTAATTGGGGGTTATTGTTTAATCGAGCTGTACAAGTTCGTTATGTTGACAAAATTCATAGTGGTGATGACATACAGCTTCGATGCTATTTAAATTTTATGTTGCATGATCCTTGGTTCTTGAGGGAAGGTTGTAGGCACCATAGGTGTGTTCTATTTTATGCCAAAAGGAACTATTACAAGTCATAGGTCACTTACAGGTCGTAGTGGCCCATCGTTTAAGGCACCATTAACCTGAGGTTCCTTAACACTTACCATACGAGACTCACCTATGACTCGTAGTGCCCACTATAAGTCATAGTGAGGGATTCGAAGGATCTGCCTTGTTTTAAATTATATTCTATTCGTGACTATGAGCCGAGACTACTACTCGTTAGTCTTTCTATGAGTCATTGCTTCATAACTGGAAATTTGTAGCTGAATCAGTGCGCTATGTTCGAGTTTTCTTTTAGTGTTTAGGTTACTATTGTTAATTTTTCTTTACAGTTTCTAGTTGTTTCAAACACTATGGTGCTCATGTTATCTTTGTGATGTTGAATTTTCAGGTGATATCGCTCCAAAGGCTAGAAAAGAAGCTACTAAAGCTGCAGGAAGACAGTTGAGAGATGAACCATATGAGGATAAAACATTTGAGGGCTCTGCGGAAGTCCATAGAGTCCGGATAGACCCCGTGGCAAATGTTCCTCAAACTCGGGCCTGTGCTGCACTAATACTAATGGAAGTCACTAGTCCCTCTCAGTCTGAAGAGGAGGGCAATAAGGATGTGTCCGATGATGGCTGTTGACTCTCAGAATTGGGGTCTATTGAGGCATCTCATACCTAAACTGAGGGGACTAATTCTCAACCTCTGGTGGACCCTATTGCTACTATCACTTTCACAGTCCCAGAAATACTAGATATTTATTTCCTAGCATGCAGGAGATATATCATAAAGGGTTGGAACGAAAGTGAATAGAAAGGCCTATTTGATAGTTTCATGAGGAATTGAGACATAATGATTCCGCATTGAGTAGAGTGCCTGACTTAGAGTTAGAGATCTACCGTTGCGGGCTTGCATGGCTTTCACAAAAGTTGGGCAAGTATGCCCTATATCTAGTCGAGAATTTTATGCCACCTATTATGCCATGATTCTCTAAGATCTTCCTCGAGGGACGAAATATATAGAGTGGTCAAGGTTGTAAGAAGTTCTAGTGCAGGGTAAAGTTGTTGATATTTCAAAGAAGAAAATGAAGAGGGTTCAGTTCGAACCAAACTACATAGTATCTCATTCTATCATAGAGTATGATGATAGAATTGCAAGAATAAGGAAAGAGGTAAGCGAGAATAATGTGCATATAATAAAAAGATGCTCAGATGGATAGCCAACTAGATATGTGAGGAGGGTTTTGATCCGACGTGGTTTACAAACCACGCTGATCCAATCGTGAAATCCTACCTCTCATTTCGAGATATGTTCTGGTGGTCTATAATTTGTTGGCATATCAAAACCACCTTTACAGATAATACCATCACTCTAGAGAGAGTTGTACTACTAGCTAGCATTCTAGCTGGCTAGGATATTTATTAGGCCTTGGTCATGGCTGAGCAGATCCACGAGTCGATGATTCGCACTCAGACCAGATTATCTTTCCCAATCCTGCTACATATACTGTGTAATGAGGTAGGGGTACATGTTTTCCTTTACTTAGATCCACATGTAGAGGCCGTACACACCATGGATCCTTACATGATTAAGGTTGATGAGAAACCGAGGGCCGTACCACATACAGCTCCTCGGGTCATCCCAGATATATTCTCAGTTGAGCTTCAAACTCAGGGTTCGATTCTAGATACCACTGGCACTACTTCAGCTATTGCAGAGCCTTCCCCGGCTGTGCAGATTGCGTCTACGCCCTCCAGTGCTCCAGCACCATCATTATCCAATATTCAGGTTGATTTTTTTACCTTCGCTTTTTTTTTTTCAAGCATTGGTGTGCATGGTGATTATAGCAAAGTCCAGGCTACAGACTTTGGCAGCTCAGGTCAGACCATGGGTCAGCTAGACCATACGGGACTTAGAGGAGAGGGTAAAGGCATTTGGCCGTGATTTGAAAGATGAGAGAGTTGGAGAGGTGGATGGTCATATATATGCATTTGAGGCGAGATTCCAGAGGAGGCTTGAGGGTGCTCGGCCTGTTGACACGAGCGCAATGACACAAGAGTTGGCCAAGTTTAAGGCCGACTTATTGCAGATGTTAGTAGCCCCTATTGCACTCCAGGAGGTAGCACCAGTAGGTGATGAGGTTTTTGACTGGTTAGTCAATCGCCTACATGCTTTCTAGAAGAGGCCCCTTGAGACAAATGACCCAGAGTTGAGCTGGAAGTGGACTAGGCCTGACAACCCAACAACACTGGAGGAGGAATCGATATCAAAAGAGGTGGTGCAGGAGTCGATACTGATGGCGGCTAGATAGAGAGATAGGGAGCAATAGACTTCACATAGAGAGGGTAGCTCACATACAGCTGCAACCCAGATAACTGAGGTGGAGGTCGTGACCGATGACCCTGCTGACCAAAATAGATACCGGTGCTTGAGCACCATAATGTTTGACTTTTGACCCCAGCCCTTATCTTTTATATATGGATACTTTGTTATTTTTGTTAGACAATATTTTTATTATGTTGATTTTTGGATTTGTTTAAATTTTTTATGTGGCATATTGTTTTTCATTATGTTTTGAATGCTAGTTTTTGAAATATTGGTTTTTAATGTGTGTGTGTGCGTGTATGTATATATATATGTTTTCATTATTTGGTTTTCACACGTGTTTTTATTTGGAGAACAAAGTATTCTATTTTGGTGGTGTGTGGGAAGTTGTGGATTAAGGTAAAGTCAGAGTAGCCTCTAGTACATAACTTCTCCCATTTTTGATCCCATGTTTTTCTGGTCGTGTTTCTTTTTCCTTTTAGATATTTTAATTTTTTGTTTAATTGTTATGTTTAGGTGGTGTAGATAATGTGTAAATACATAGTAATATGATCTGTTGACATATGCATAGCTTTTAAATGCTTTTTGAATGATTTGAAAAATTTAGGTACCCTCAAAATTTTTGAGATTTTTGGTTATTGATGCAAGCATGCATTTGGAGTATCTAGCAGTTTTTGTCCTGATAATGTAAAGGTAAGTGAGGATGGAAGCATGACATGTGAGTCTATACTTGATTTTGTGTGCAATGCCATAATGTAAAGGTAAGTTATGGCTGAAAGCATGACCTAGGAGTCTATACTTGATTGTCTGTGCAATGCCATATGTGTTGTAAACTTATTTTGCGCCATTCATGTATCATGTATAGACTCAGAACTTGCCTTATTACTCTAAGATTGGGTTGGTGATATGGTTGATTTGGACGAAATCTTAGGCCTTTGTTTTGTTATTGAGCCCACTTTTGCCTAAATGACCTACCAAATGAGCGAGTGAACCCTCTGCTCCAAATTTTTGAGCTCCTCATGTACTCATTCTTTCTTGACACCTTGCTAGCTTAACATTGTTTGATTAAATACCTTGATATTTGCCCTGGTCTATCACTGAAAATGTGAACCTTAATTGAGGCTAAAAGCCTAAGTTGAGGGTTCCTACAAATCATGTCTCTGGTTTGGGGAATAGATATTGTGTACTTCACCTAATGCTAAAAGCCTAAGTTGAGGATGGTCTTTATTATGGTTAAGTAATAACAATAAGGTGGTTGGTTGGGAAAGAAAGCAAGAAACGAATAATCATGAGCATGGTGAAGAAAAAGAAAAAGAAAAGTTCCTTGAGTAGAGGAGATTAGCAAAAATAAGTTTGAACTTGAGGCAAAGCTGAAAAAAAGAAAGAAAGCTGTCGGGGAAAGCTTGAAATGGGGAACAAGGGTGTATTTAGTGAAAATGTATTGAATATGAAGGTAAAAGTGTTGATAAACATGGTTAAAGGATAGCTTTTAGTCACTACTTGCCAAACTTGTCATACCAAAGCCCCCTAAACTTATGCTACAAGCCATCAAGTCCTAAAGTAATCCAAGTCAACTTTGTCACCAAATTGGAAGTTGATATAGAGGCAAGCCTATGGTGTTAGTCATTGGGCATGAATTTCATTTATGAGAGTGAGAATGCTTCTACAGTCCCTGAATTCTAAATGTTTTTGGAGTGAGTAAGAGGGACTTATTTTTTGTGAGGGAATTTGTAGTACTTGATTAGCATATGACTAAACTAGTGATTGTGGATGGTTGACGCTCCTTAACTTATCATTTTGGGTTGCCAGATGCATCTTCGTGTTTTTGTTTTGCTTAGTAACTTTGCAATCTTATTTTGAAAATGAAAGTTAGGTACCTGAATTAGAGTAATTGATGTATATACCACTAGTATAATTGCTATGTGCTTCTCGTTGTATGCTTAGATTGAGTCGTCGATTGAGGACAAACAACAATTCTAAGTTGAGGGTGTTGATGTTCTTTCAAAATATAACACATTTGATGCCTAAAATAAGCAATTTTGTGAGTTCTTAGTTTTACGGTTTTAATGTGTTTCTGTGTTGATATTGTAGAAAAGGTAGGTTGGCATGATTTTTGAGAAAATTGCAGATTTTGCCGAAGTGCAGAACATACGAGCTCATCTACGAGTCATAGCCCAAGCAACAAGTTGTAGGGTGATCTTGTAGCCAGAAACAGAGAGCAAAAATAAAAAATCTTCTATGTGGAGGTCAGTTATATGAGGTCACCCTACGAGTCGTAGGCTTCAATATGACTCGTATAGGTGGAATCATAGCAGGAAACAAAGAGCCAAAACTTTGGACCAAAAACTAGAGACCTAGACTACGAGAGGAGCATATAA
Organism: Solanum ossicruentum; assembly: GCA_025774065.1. Classification (NCBI taxonomy): domain Eukaryota; kingdom Viridiplantae; phylum Streptophyta; class Magnoliopsida; order Solanales; family Solanaceae; genus Solanum; species Solanum ossicruentum. Next base: position 8,745 of record JAOTQR010094419.1, on the reverse strand, counting down.
GTCCTAGCCCAAGCAACGACTCGTTCCAATGGGTAGTACTAGTTGATTCCGAAAAGCCAAACACCTGATAAGAGACCTCGATTATGACTCATAGGTCACCCTATGAGTCGTACCTAGAAGACTTACCAGCTGCCAGTTGCCTTTTCTATGTGATATTTTAGGGTTAATTAGTAAACACTATAAATACTTTCGGAGATCCTAGATTGTAAACATTAAAGTTCACCTTTGAATATTCTCTCAAGAATATTTTAGGGTTCTAGATTAGATTTTCATTTTCTGTTGGAAAACCCACTTTTGGATAGTGTAAATCCCATATGTATTCATTCTCAATATATCAAGCTTGGGATTTGCAACTCATGGTGCTATCATTCTTAATTGCATTGGGTGAAACTCCCATTTATGTCTTGTCTTCACATTCTTGTTGGTTTTGCTTTAGCCATGAGTAGCTAAGCACCCACAAGTTGGGCTTATGGGAACCATGGATAGTTGACTTGAGATGACCTAGGTATACTGCATTTCTACAATTCGGATTGTGCATGTATTGTCTATTTCTCTTCATTATGATTGTTGTTTGGTGGTTGCCAACACCAAACCCCTCCTACTATCATGATCCCGACCAAGGTAGTGACGAATAGGAAAAGGAAAGTAAATGATAGGATTCGATTGATGTGTTTTCGTCTAATCAACTAAACATGACCAAGGGGATATTGACCGGGACAATAGGTAATGGTTAGTTGGCATACCATGGTTTCTAGCCAAGCGCCATGGTGAAATTCGACTTTCACCTTAAAATGAAAGCTGGAAGAATCTAAGTTACCATCTTGCATACAAATTTCCAATTGTAGTTATGTGGTTTAGGGTAATCAAGTCAACGAACCATAGGGAAAACAATTCCCAAGTTGTCTCTAAAATTGAGTGTTTTCTCGTGTCGTAGTGTAGTTTTTATTTTTATTTTTGATCTACATCACAAGCCCCCCCCCCTATTTAGAGATTTTATATATAGATACTCCAAATGATTGATAGTGAATTCTTATAGCCAAACCCTATATTCCTTGTGGATTCGACCCTAACCTTATGTTAGGTTAATTGTTGACAGCGACCGCTTTCTTATTGGAGCATGAACATCATCAAAAATTATGGTACCTTTGCCGAGGAATACGACTAGGTTTTGACTTGATTTCACTATTAGTTAGTTCAAGTATTAATTTCTAGACTATCTTGTATTTTACTTTTATTTTTGTTTTTGTTAGTTGGCTTTAAGTGTAGGTTGGTTGATACCATGTCCGGACAAAAGCTCTACATTAATAGTAATCTGTTGGAAACCTTACAGAGACATGTCTTGTTCTATAGGAAAGAGTCCAAAGACCCTCAAATGTACTTGCAACATTTTACTCAAACACCAAGGGTGGTTCTTGGGACAAGACACCCTGCTTGGAAGGCCATGGCTCTTCAAGTTTTCCCCATGACTCTTCCGAGTGATGTTAATGAATAGTGGTCAATTCTCCCACTTGATGATTGTTCTAACTAGGGGAGGTGCAGAGAGTCTTCCTCATGAACTTCTATAAAGGGGCCCAACAAGTAAGATCTACAAAATAACATCTGCAGTTTTAAGAGGTGCTAGGAGAATCTTTGGTAGAAGCTTGGGAAAGGCATAAGAAGTGCTTGGCAATGATCCGAACCATTGTCTGACTAATGATGAATTGGCAGCTAGCTTCTACTGAGCACTAACCTCTGTGCAAGATCTGAGAAATACAGTCAAACTTTGATTTGTATAGTTGCTGGTTAAGGTCAAAGACAAGAAGGTCCAATTAGAGGTGAAGGTGGTGCAAATAGGGTAGCTAGCATGAGGATACATGACTACCTTAATTTAGACCCTCCATCCTTCACCGAGTCAGATCCTAATGAATATCCACAAGACTTTATTGACCAAATCTAACAAACTTTAGATGTTATGCATATGACTGATATAGAATCTATGGAGCTAGCAATATATAGATCTAAGGGTGTGGCTATACTATGGTATGAATTTTGGAATCAATCTAAGGGAATAGATGAACCTCTAACTACCTGGAAGGAGTTCAAAGAGGCATTTCTTCACCATTCCCTGCCATTGGCGAGAGGCCCGTATAGATTAATTCCTGAATATCTACTAAGGGAATATGAGTGTGAGGGAGTATAGCCTTCAATTTAATTTCCTAGTCAAGTATTATCCTAATGTTGTTGCTACTATGGTAGATAGAGTTCATCGATATGTGGATAGATTAGATTCGTATATGGTTAGAGACTGTACCATTGCTTCCTTGAATAAAGATATGTATATAGCGGGGATGCAAGCTTTGGAATAAAAACTGGAGGATCAGGGGCAAAGAAGAAGGAAACAAGAGTTAGAAAGGGGGCAGTCCAAGAAGGCAAGATCTATAGGGCAGTCTACACCATCCCAAGGTGAGCTTAGGCCTCGATTTTCTAATAGACTTCCTAGGCCATAATCCTCCTACTCTATAACTAGTCCTCCACTATATCTTCAAGGGTCTAGAACTAATTAGTTTGGTCAAAGAAGTGAATGACAAGATGCAGGAACAACAGTATATTCGGCAAGCTAGCAAATGACTCCTAGGAAGCCATACAAAAAATGTGGAAGGAGTCATTTAGGTACATGTCATGTTGGGATAGACTCTTGTTATTGGTGTGGTGTGCCGGGGCATATAATGAGAGATTGCCCAAGGAGAGGCATGGGTGATATAGCATAACCTACTAGGTCAGCTATTGCATCATCGTCATCCGTTCCTCCATTAGGTAGAGGTCACCTAAAGAATGTGGTAGAGGTCGTAGAGGGGTAGCGAACTCTAGAGAAGTCGATAATCACACTTATGCTCTAGGGAGTCGACAAAATTTGGAAGCTTCACCTGATGTAGTCACAAGTACATTTTCCATCTTATCACATAATGTATATGCATTAATTGACCTAGGTTCTACTCTATCATACATCACTCCACTAGTTGCTGGAAATATTAAGAGAAAACCAAATTATCGAACAAGCCATTTGAAGTGTCTACACCAACTGGTGAATCTATTATAGCTGGAAGGGTCTATTATAACTGTGTAGTAACTATTCGTGATCGTGACACATTGGCTTTAAACTTACACAAAATGGACTACTTTATTGCTAAAATAGATTATGTATGACTGATGGTAATGGATTAAGATGGAGGATAATGGAATAAGCCCATCATTCAAGATACTCCATCCATCCGAGGTTAGCTAAGATGTATCATGACCTGAAGGTAATGTTTTAGTGGAGATGCATGAAAAAGGACCTTGATGAATTTGTATCCCATTGTTCGAATTTCTAATAAGCCAATGTAAAGCACCAATAGTTGGGAGGTTATATGCAATGTATATAGATTCCAATGTGGAAGTGGGATATGATTAATATGGCTTTTGTTAGTGGGTAGCTCATTTCAAAAGTTTGACCATATGGGTAATATTTGATAGACATACAAAGTCAGCACACATCTTGCTAGTTAAGAGGAGTTATACAATTAAAGATTATGCAAAGTTATACCCCAAAGATATAGTCAAGCTACATTATATCTGATCGGAGAACTTAATTCAATGTAATGTTTTGGAAGTCCTTCCAAAGGAGTGTAGGAACACAAGTGAATTTGAGCATAACTTTCCACCGTCAAACAAACAATCATACAGAATGCACCCTTTCAAACACTTGAAGATATGTTGTGGGGTTGTACATTGGACTTCAAAGGTAGTTTGGTGGACTATTTGCCACTTATTAAATTTTCTTATAATAATAGCTACTATTCAAGCATTAAGATGTTGCCTTATGAATCTTTGTATGGAAGAAAATGTAGGTTGCCAATTGGATAGTTTGATTTGGGGGGACTACCTTGCTTTGGCCAGATCTAGTACAACAAGCAATAGAAAAAGTTAGGGTAATACAACAGCGTCTTGAAACAGTCCAAAGTCGTCAGAAATCATGTGTAGATCAGAGAAGAAGATGATTAGAATTCTCAGTAGGAGATTGAGTATTCTTGAAGTGTACCCAATTAAAAAGGTTATGAGATTTGGTAAGAAGGAAAAACTAAGCCCGCGTTACATAACGCCATATAAAATTATTAAGAGTTTTGGGTAGGTTGCATATGAATTAGAGTTATCGTAGGAGCTTTCAATGGTTTATCCAGTTTTTCAAGTCTTAATACTTCAAAAGTGCATAGGCAACCCATCCTATATCACTCCTATTGAATTTGTGCTAGTTACAGAAGGCCTAGCCGATGAAGAGGTACCTGTTGTTATTTTAGATTGTCAAGTTAGGAAGATAAGGAATAAAGAAATAACGTTAGTAGAGGTAGTTTGCAGAAACCAGCAAGCAAAAAGGATAATATGGGAGGCTGAGGAAGCGATAAGATCTAAGTACCCTACTTACTTAAAACTAAAGAGGAGTTCCAATATGCAGAGTTTGGGCATTAAATTGCATGTGTGATTGAATACTTATTGCGTTGTCGAAAGTTTGTTTAAATGGAAGTTTGAACTTGGTTTAGTCATCAAATTATGCTAACATATGAAGATGAATAATCCTGGAGGGGGGAGAATGTAACACCCCACATCTTACATGTACTAGTCCTATGCATATGGAACCTAATATGGCTTTCTCAAATCAACACCCATTTTGAATGTACTTGAATTTCATATTAGAGGGCTATATGTACATCTAATGATTAATAGGGTAGAGTGTACATAAGTTTACAGTCAAATTGATGAGATTGTGATCTTCAATGAAGTGAAAGAAGTAAGGTTCTTATACGACTTAGGAAACGAGTAGGTGAGTCACCCACGTGCTTAACTTAAATAGGCTAGATAGATGGAGACAAGGCCTGACACCGAATATGTCCATGTTTGATAATGAATAAAGCGCATGTTAACGGTGTAATTTTAGCATTATAAACAGACAAGTTTTTTAGCCCATGAAAAAATAGAAAAAGAGCCTAAGTACTTTCACAAGTCACTTGATGATTTAGGCCCAAACTAAATGAAGGGAAAAGAGAAAAGTGGGCAGCCAAGGCCCACAAATTTGAACCCAATAAGTTCCATGTGAAAGTGCAAAATAAATACATTACTAACTTGATAAAATAAGGTTTAAAATACCTAAGGAAGTTGGCCAAAGTGTTCCTTTAAAAGGTTTTACAAGCCGCCACAAGGAACATTTTGGGTTCTTGGAGAATTGCTACACCTTGAAGGTTAAGGTAAGTAAAGATACTTGTGTGTTTAATATGGTTTTCATGAAAAAGAAGAGAAATAGGTTGGTTATATTTGTGCTGGAATTTTTGATAGCATATGTTCCAAAGACTGTTGCACACTTTTCTTGTTTATTAGGAGGCTTTTCTCCTATTGGTTGTATGGACTATTGTAGTAAGGTTTACGTTTTTTAAGAAGGTTTAGTTTTGTATTGATGTAAGAAGGATGCTACTCCATCTTTATCTTCTGCAAAAATGAGTTCTCATATGATATCTTAATTGTGCACTTGGTGGGAACTTGGGGGATTTTAATTAGAGATTGTTGTTTCAGGTTCTCCATATACTTTAGAATGATTTTTGGACTATTTGTTTTTGTAAATATGGTGGGAACAGTAAGGTTCAAGTTGGAAGAGGTTTGGGATTGTTGACGTCGAAATGTAGCGAACGGACGTAATGTTATACTGCCTACTTGTGTGTTGTGTAGGAGTGGTATGTGTTGTACTTTGTGTGCTGTTGTAAGACTGTAATAGAGCAAAACAAGCTAGATATGACATGCATATAAGAATGTGTATTATATAATACGATTAGAGGCGGAAAGGTTGCAAGAATACTCTTGGGTTGATAATAACATGCTTGCATCCTGTGCATTAGTTTTTTTGAGATTGGACAACTTAGATGTGTTTATTAGCTGCTAATACTAGTTTTATCACTAACTCTATTGTAGATAAATATTTGGAGAGAAAGGAGGTTACTTTGATGTAGTAGCAAGGTCGTGCAACGAGGTATGTAAGACTACACGATTTTCCATTATTTGGCATGACATCAAGACCCCTCTTTGGTACACAAAGGCACTTACCAACTCTGACATAACTAATAACCGTGTCTCCACTCTTTAACATCCTCATATGCTACTATACCTAGTCATTTGCAAATCTGCATACATACTTGGATACCATGATTTATGAGTTCCTTTTGCTAAATAAAGTTTATGTGTGTTTCATCTCCTACGCATTTCATTATTTGTGTAACCTACTCTTTTCATTATGGTATTTTCTTGTATGATTATTTACGTGTCATACGCTATATCTATGTCCTACAGCTCAAATATTATGACCACTAAAAGAATAATCTGAAAAATAAATAAAAGATAAAGTAACTTGCTTATTGATGGGAGGTATCCTAAGGGTCGAAGAATCGTCTAGCATGGGTCGATCCCATATTACGGTAGGTGTCCTTAGGGTGAAAGGAAAGCCTAGCATCGGTCAATCCTGATATTAATTCACCACTGATCAGTTGTCCATTTGTTTTATATGTTGTGCACAGATTATAAAGTAATGAAAGGTAAAGTAACGAAAAGGACATAAAGTACGTGATTCCAAAATAGGACTATATGTGATCTCTTATCCATACACCAATGCATTGTTTCATTTGAGTTGGTATCCCTTATTTTTGTACTTACATATTCAGTATATTATATCATATCGATGTCCCTTATGAGGGACTTGCATTTCATGCTACAGGTACAGGAGCAATTAGATCACCCCAGTAGGAGTACAGGATATCCAGCAACTATTATTGAGCTCCAGGTTGCTTTGGGGCTTTGCATGTCTAGAGCTTATATTTTTGTATATAGTAGTTAGTCATGAGGTAGGGCATGCCCCGACCCATATCATATAATTTTTCTTATCTAGAGGCTTTGTAAACTATATAAGTAAAGTGTGGTCATATCTCGTACTTTAGACATCGTGGCTCCAATGGCCTAATCATATGTACTTCCTTTTGGCTTGTTATTACTGTCTGCTTAAGAAGGTTGAATGTTGAAACCCTTCTAATGTATATAAAAAATGCATGGGTACAGGTTAGTTCTCTTGAGCCCTACGGTAATGGGTGCCAGTCTGCCTTAATGGAACTTTGGGCGTGACACATCTAATATTAATAATTGTTACTACACATGATGCCCTTATTTTCATAGATTAGGCTTAAGGACAAAATGGTCAAATTTTGGACTAAAATTCGAAAGTCTCAAATCTAAAAATTGATTTAAGAATCATGTTCTACTCAAAAAGTAGAGTTCATGGGAGAAAATCCCATTTGTATCAAGCTTAAATTGAATGAGGAATCAATAGTTAATGTTTGGAATACATAACCCCCAAAACCCCAATTTTGGGTAATTAATGTAATGAGTCAAGGGTAGAATCAAGACGAAACTTAGGAAAATCATTAGTTTAGTTTAAGAATCACTTACCCAATACAAATCTTCGACAACCTTACTTCAAAATCGCTCCAAAAAGCTTAGAAGTTCGAAAATGAAATAAAAGTGGTGTTTCCTGTGGTTAAAAGTGTCCAGGTATGAAAAGTGCTCCGTGAACTCGGAGCACATCCCGTGATCGTAGATTGTACAACTCCCAAGACTTAGCGAATGTGGAAGATGCTCCGCAAACATGGAGTAGAGAGTAAAAATACACAAAAAAACTGTGCACTAGCAACTCACACTTCAACCAAACTCGGAATACGTATTCAAAACTCATCCAAAATATATATTTCAAAAAAATTCTATGTATCCATACTAGACTCAGTGAACCAAAATCAATGAAAACATCAAAAATCAGTTTTAAAGCCTTCTCACCACATTTATCGATTCAAGTCAATAAAATTAGGTTAAAACTCAAAATACCAAAATTGTCCTCTGAAATTCCAAAAATTATGATGAGACCATTTTTAGCATTAGATTTACCATTCGAAACTACTAGAACTGTCATAATTCTTATTCAAGCTTTTAAGTTTGAAATATTGACCAAAGCCAAACTTTGGTTCCGAAAACGACTAAAATCACAACTTTGGGCCTAAAAACCTCACTTTAACTCCGAATTCAGTTCTACAACTTCCTGTGTTCAGTTTTGGAATTTTGAAGCTAACAGAATCAGCTGACCCCTGATCTGACTCCGAAACTAAAAATGACATAAAAACTTACTTGTTCAACAACTTCAACTCTCAAACAAAGACCAAAAGTCATATTTTCAAATTTTTAAAACTGAGGATTTTAGTTCTAACCATTCAAATAGTTCAAAGTAGGTCGAAAACAACATATGAAAGGGTAAAATGGTAAATTTCACATATAATAGCAAAATGAACAACCAAGACATTATATAATGAAGACCTTTAAAGCTATAAAATTGGTAACACATCATTACATTGCATCATTATAGTAAATTTAACTGAAAATACATCATTATAACATCATTCAAAGCTAATTCGTGAAACTCATAAAATATCATAACTTAGAGAAAAGGTAAAAGGGATCATTGTAGGACTTTGAAGATGAGTGAAACCTATATACTCGGATATGAAGCTTGAAGAAATTTAAGGTTTGGATGAATACTTGATGAAACCCTAGCTTCCTTCTTCTTCCATGGAGGGAACTTTTATCTTAGAAAAATTTAGAGAGTTTGTTGTGGGAGAGAATGAGGGTGTTTAGGGTGAAATAGGACTGTTATGGAGG